>JAYJMB010025767.1:0-38873 GCA_036873735.1 Pouteria campechiana
GCCTTGACCCAAATTTCATGTATAGTTGATGAAATTGAGGCTCAAGCTGAATTTCTACATTATTTGCATAATGCTAGTTATATTATTAGGTAAATTAATGTTAGTATTAATTAATACAGCCCATTTAGCACCGGAGAAAGAAGAAGGAAGAAAAGAAATAAATGATGACATGTCACGATAAATAATAATTAAAGATAAAATGAATAAAAATTAATTTGATGGACGTAGTAAGTGAAAATTAAGTTTAATAATTGAGTGTATAAATTATGATAAAAAAGTAGAATTATTGAGTTAGTTGCATGGAATATCAATCAAAAGAGAGTGGAAAACTAAAAAAGATATTTTTACATCTTTTTTCTATCACCAAAGACGCTCTTATCCTGATTAGTGATATTGGATTCGATCCCATCGCATGGTCGTGGGAGGTACTCAACTCTTCCATTAGGAAAAAAAAAAAGGATTCCAATCATTAAAGCCCAAAACTAATATATTAAAAGCTTTCAAAAGGGCATTCAAGCATCTATGAACGAATTTATATGGCCACTGGGAAAGTAATATTAAATTATTTTTTATCACAAATATGTAATTTTGGCTAAAATAATCCATTAGATGTTTGTAGTACAAGGGTCAAAAAGGCCTCTGCAATTTGCATTGATGGCGATATTAATTTCTCAGAGGTGTTTTCCGTACAACCATCCACTGCTCGCATTGGTTAAGGAGAGACCGTGTCGCACAATCGGACAGGTGTCGTACGTCTGACATGTGGGCCCCACTCCAGCACTACAATACGCGTGGGTCATCCATCATCGCACCACCACATCAAATCCAAGCCTTGCACGAGCCCCGCAGTGGTTGGAGCTCAGCCCATCCCTCCCGTGCATGATGCCCGCCTGATCCGTGCACCACATCCTGCCCCTCCATCGTCATCATCATCATCTCCAATCTCACACCTTCTCCATGGGAGATCCGGACCACCCGAGGCTTCAAATGGACCCACTATTAAACATGCCCCAAACTCCCAATTCAACCGTAGTTAAGGATGTATATTATTGGGGCATCAGAGCCGACTCGGCCGCAAAAGACGAAGAAGGCTAACATTAGGCAAATGTCAATTAGCTCTCACCATGTGATCCTTTTGGTCACGTGATGAAAGGTTTGGATTAAAAGCCGCAAAACAAGGTGGGTGGACGCAATTGACCGAAGCTTGGCTAATGCTGTAATGCGGATTTAAGAAAGTGATGAGGCAGCTGTCGTTGTAATAAATGAATAAGAGGCCGAAGAGCTGACGAGGAGGAGTGCTGGGAGGATGGCTTTTCACATTGCGTTACGAAATTTGCTTCTGCCTCTTCTTTTCCTGATCTTCCCCATCTGCTCCTCCATCGACACCATCGCTCCTTCCCAACCCATCAAAGATGGCCAGACGCTCGTCTCCGCCACCGGCAACTACGAGTTCGGCTTCTTTACCCCCGGTAAGTCCGCCTACCGCTACGTCGGCATCTGGTACAAGAAGGCGCCGCAGGAGAAGCAGTACGCTTGGGTGGCCAACAGAGAAGACCCCCTCGCAAACAACTCCGGCGTCGTCTCCATCGGCAGCGATGGGAATTTGCAGATTTCGATGGCAGGCCAGCCCGTGTTTCAGATCACAAACGCGTCGGCGACAGGGAATTTCACCACCGCGACGCTTCTCGATTCGGGGAATCTCGTTTTAAAAGACGCTAGAGGGAATTGGATTTGGCAGAGCTTCGACTACCCGACGCACACCATGCTGCCGGGGATAAAGCTTGGGCTGAACCGAAGCACGGGCCATATCCGGGTCATCACGTCGTGGAAGTCCGAGGACGATCCGGCCGCCGGCGACTACGAGCTCCGACTAGACCCAAATGGGTCGCCGCAGTTCTTCCTCTACAATGGAGACACGCCGATATGGCGAAGCGGGCCGTGGAACGGATTGGGCTTCAGCGGCGTGCCGCTGATGAATCATCAGACCGTCGTCACTTACCATTTCACGGTCGACAGTGAAGGGATTTACTATTCCTATGATCTGAACAACAAATCGGTCTTCTCTAGATTGATCTTGGACAGCTCCGGGGAGCTTCAAAGGCTGGCGTGGCGCGAAGGCACGCCGCGGTGGACGCTATTCTGGCGAGCCCCCGACGATCAGTGCGATATCTTTGCCAAGTGCGGCACGTTCAGCAGCTGCGACGTGAACCAGGTGCTGATGTGCGAGTGCTTGCAGGGTTTCAGGCCCAAGCAGCTGCAGGAGTGGAATTTGAGGGATTGGTCGGGCGGGTGCGGCCGACGGCGGGATTTGGCTTGTGGGAAGGGGGATGGATTCTTGAGGCTGGAAAATGTGAAATTGCCTGATACGACGGTGGGTCGGAGAGTGCCGTTTTCGAGTCTGCGGGAGTGTAGAGAGGAGTGCTTGAAGAACTGCTCGTGCTCTGCTTATGCTGGTTCTGATATTCAAAAGTGGGACGGCAATTGTTATTTTTGGTATGGAGATTTGAAGGATCTCAAGCAATACACGGACGGAGGAATGGATTTGTACGTGCGTTTGGCGGCTTCCGAACTCGGTGAGTGGGATTTTCGCACCTGTTTATGATTGAGCTCAACTTTATTGGCGATTGGTTGAAGTGAATTGCAAGAATTTAGTTGCATGGAAATGACCGATATGGAGGTGGGGTTCTGGGAGTTCCTATTTTTATGCATTCGAGTTGAATGTGAGAATCGTGATTAAAGAAAGACCTGATCGGGTCATTTCCACTGCATTGGACTGAATTATTGCAATTCAAATGAGTTGGGTGTCCTTCCAAATGTGGCCTGAGAGCTTATCCTTGGGAGACATGGCAGATTGGGGTGCCCGAGATGGCCCCATTCCCGTATCCGTAGGGCCCTGTTCCGAAATTGAGTTCTCGGAGAAGCTAGCTAAGGTGGTAAGATTAAAGTCATTAATGATGGGTGGCTCTAAGGCTGCTGTAGGTGGTCCTCAAAAGGACTATTTACAAGAAAAACAGCAACCAACGTCCAGTTCCTAAAGAAGGAATTAGAAATGATCCGGATCATCCATTTGGGCCTTTTCTTTTCTTTTTATCTTTTGTGTGTGTGGCCTCCCACGAAGATTCTGCCGCCGCTTTTGACTTCCGTGCACTATTTTCTTACTCAACTTTCTTCTATTGGACCCACTCAGGGATAGGCCAAACTCGAAAGTCTTTCTGACGTTGAGTTATTCCAATGTAAGCTGAAAAACGGTGCCAATATGCAGCTATTACCATGTCCTCTGTCTTATCACCTGCTTCCAACGTCTACAGACGATGTTCTGGTTGTTTGGGGGGGCCATCCCTTTCAAATGTGTTGGTCCCATCACATTAAAGGCCTGGATTACGGAATGCCAAACCCACGTGAACTTATCTCGGACAAGCCATGTGCCATGTTTAATGCGTCAGCAGCTCAAACGGTCTAATACCTCCTCATTTCATGGGCCGGTTGCTCGAAAGCGGCCATTAGTGAGGTGGCCATTCTCATTTCAAGCTTGGAGGGCCCCACCCAATTAGAATATTAGCCTTCTGGCTCGCTGATCTTCCACTATCCAGGGAGGCGAAAGTGGGACCAACTAATGGAATCTGACGCATTGAAACTTAAGTATAGGCCTAAACTCCTCCAAACTTTTCAGCTGTTGGATTTTGAGTAATGGAATTTTAACTGGTGACAACAGAGTCGAGCTCGAAGAGGAAAAAGCAGGCGTTGATACTCGTATTCACGGTCATTCCGGTAGTACTTCTGTTCTTATCTTGCGGCTATTGCCTGTGGAAGAGAAAACATCGAGAAAAAGGTACAGATGAGTAACAGTTCTATTCTCTACCAAAAATAAAATCTGAAGGTTTCATTATTGGGCTTGGCCATATGAATTTGAACTGAATTCTTAGAGGCTGTTGTATGGGCTTTTTGTTTCGTAACATGAAGCCCATAGAAACAGTGCATGCGGTTATGGATTTGTGACTAAATAGCATGAGAATGTGCAGGAAGTGTAGGTGGGCGACTGAGTGAGAGAAGGCTAGAGAACTTTTCACATGACAGTGGGCTGCTTGAGGAGACTGCGAAGAGCTCAGAGCTGCCACTTTTTGATCTGTTGGATGTTATGGCTGCTACCGACAACTTCTCCGATTCAAACAAACTTGGAGAAGGTGGCTTTGGCCCTGTTTATAAGGTAATGCTTCATATTTCTCTATAACCATATACACAGTGGAGAACATGTGGGGGTGGCAAGCAACACGACCATTTGTAGCATTGAATCCAGTTTGAAGCCATGGGTACTAACTGAGTCAGATGAGTGACCCAAGCTGAGTATCAGGGCCATGTTTCCCAATGTGTTTCATGACTACTTGGATCTGCATGTAAAAGTGTGCATGTGCTGAAGTCTTTGCCTGTCTGTTTTGGCAGAATTTGGACATATCTACATTGCATGAGCTTGCGAAACTAACCAATGCAAAATTTTCGAACATGGGCTACTCAAAATACTCAATTCTATTGGAGCTAATTTGGAATTACTTTGATTACAAATTTCAGGGGAAGCTAAAGAATGGTCAGCAAATAGCAGTAAAGAGGCTGTCGAGGACTTCAGGGCAAGGCACAGAGGAATTTAAAAATGAGATGACGTTGATACAGCAGCTGCAACACAGAAATCTGGTTAGAATCTTTGGCTGTTGCATACAAGGAGAAGAAAAGATGTTGATCTATGAATACATGGAAAACAAGAGCCTTGACTCTTTTATTTTTGGTATGGATGTTTCCATTTTTAATCTTCATTAGTGTCACTTGGTCATTAATACATTAGTATTTATGCAATTATTGGCTTTCGTATTCGATGGCTGTGATGGAATTTTGCGATAATTGCTCTCAATGGTTTGTGAAACCAAAACCAAATGTTTATCATGAATGGCCAATTTCAGACAGTCAACAGTCATCTAATTTGCATGATGATTTGCCATGGGCCGCCAGTGACGGCACAAAATGACTGGACATTGCTAACACCATGGGGAAGATGGGGGAGTTCAGCATCACTATGACTCGACTGTAGATTTATGAATAAATATAGATAAATCTGACATTTGACCTTTAAATTGCAGATAAGACAAGACGAGCATTGTTGGATTGGCCAAAGCGCTTCAATATCATCATTGGGATTGCTCGAGGGGTTCTTTATCTCCACCACGACTCTAGATTGAGAATTATTCACAGAGATCTGAAAGCAAGCAACATTCTTTTAGATGAAGAAATGAACCCCAAAATTTCAGATTTTGGCATGGCCAGAATTTTTGGTGGAAATCAGACGCAAGCCAACACAAACAGAGTGGTGGGAACATAGTAAGCTCTATAAACTCAAAAATAGATGTTTCCATTTCAGAATGACAAAATAAACAAGGTTTTTCCTTGAAATTTCAATCTTTTGTTTTAAATGTTAACATCTGATGAAATGCGAATGCAGCGGCTACATGTCTCCAGAGTATGCAATCGATGGACTATTCTCGGTGAAATCAGATGTCTTCAGCTTTGGAGTCTTACTATTAGAGATCGTGAGTGGGAAACGAAACAGCAGTTACTATCATCACGACGCAAACTTAATTGGCCATGTAAGGACCATTTCTTCTCTGCAAATTTTCTCACTAGCCCATTCTGTATTTCCTTCTTCTTACCATGCATTGTTATGCTATGTCAGGCCTGGGAGCTATGGAATGAAGGCAGATGTCTGGAGCTGGTAGATTCCACAATCGCTGATTCATGTTCCACAGGTGAAGTGCTGAGATGCGTCCATGTCGGCCTCCTGTGTGTGCAAGAAAACTCAATAAACAGGCCAACGATACTGTCGGTTGTATCAATGCTGGGTAATGAAACCGCCATGGCTCCACCCAAGAAGCCTGCCTATTCAAGCAAGAAGAATTTCTTTGATCCAGACTCATCCACCAGTGGGGCTGCATCTCGATCAACCAATGAGATTACAGTCACCGAGCTCGAAGCCCGATAGCAATGGAAGTTAAAGTGAGTTACTGTTTCTTGGTGGTGCAGACTCATCGTCGAGGATTTCCTGTGCGGCTCTTCTTTGGTGCATTTTCATGGCCTGCGTGCATGTTCTCTCAGTGAAAATGGATCTGATTCAGGTCAAAGTCCATTTTCAGCCACAACTGCGCAAGCAATGCTGGCCATTGGTCGTTGCTCTAGCCCCCATCCTTTATTTGCGGTGTGGATGAGTATGGCGCCCAACAGATCAATGGCGCCTCACAAGTGTGGCATTTGTGCCTATCGTGTAAAGATGGACAGTTTCATGTAGCAATCCTATCAGGAGATTTTGGAATTTGATTTTGCGATGAAGCTTTATTAATTGCGAGAAATCCAATAAATTGTTTGTTTTCATGTCCTGCCCCACATCGCGAGTTAATGTGGTTCGTTCAGGGGTTGAAAACACTTGGTTTTGTACAGAACGAGGCGTGGACGCGGAGAAATAGAATAAAATCTGAATGAGCTTGGGTTTCTCTGATGTCACATTAACTGGGCTAGTTTCACTCCAAACTGCCTAGCTTATGCCGTAGGCTATGTCCCACACATACAACCCAAACAATCCATGCTATCAGAATTGACTACTTGTACCCATTTAAGTGGAAAAGAATATTTGGTTCCCTTAGAAGTTGATTTATTTTTCATTTAAGTAAAGATAGAAAAGAAAAATAAAAAAAATAAAAATTGCTAATTTAACATATACTTACCATAATAATTATACTTTTTCTTATCATTATTTATATTTTAAATTATTATCTTTTATTTATTTTTACTTTATAAATTTATAACTGACATTATCTTTTATAATTAACGAACTTTTAGTAGCCCATGGCATTGGTTCTGTTCCTGGGGTATAAAGAAGCCTAGTTATTCTCATTCATCATAAAGGCCAGAAAGAAGATTTCACTCTCACGCCCAAGAAGGGCTCACTGCCCATGAATTGCCAGTTACTCGGGTTCACAGGGATCTCTTCGCGTCTACCAAGTGATGTTGTCTTAGGATCAACATCGCTAATAAATGCTCTAATTAATATTATATAATTATTACTCAAAGTTAATTACACTTCAAATAAAAATGATGGAAAATGAATAATTGGCCGTATAATAAGTGGATGAAATTTTCGTTGTGCATTCATCTATTTAGAAAACACGTATTTAATAAATTAGATGATTTGTTTTGTTCAGTATGATATCAATAATGTAATAGATCTCAAAATAATTTCAACACAAAGAGATTGAACTTCCACTGCTTAAAAATTGGTTTGGCCCACGTTAGTCTTCTATTGCCTGCCTGATTTTCTCATACAATAACATAACAACGTTTTAAATTTATCAACGGTTTCAATCTTTTGTGAGAACGCTACGCGGCCCATTTATCCAGTGGCCACAGAAAAATGTCAGTAGCCCCATCATAGGCTATCCCTTCCTATCCTTGAAAATCACCCACAATATCTTCTCCATTGCCTCTGTTAAATCAATTGGAGGAGATTTTCTCCACTGCCTAAATATGAAAAAAGAATCGGCTATAAAAGGGAAAAGACAGCAGTGTGCAGGGGAGAGTTAAGCAGACGCAGATACAGAGCAGAGGCGGAGAGCAGACGCAGATACAGAGCAGAGGCGGAGGTGTTCACATCTGCATCCAGGTATCTCTCAAGTAGGTGGTTGTCCATCATCTTTCTCTAGACGCTTATTTCTGTAAGAAATTTGGATGTCATAACCTCTGTTTAGACATTTTTTACTCATTTATATGCACTTTAACACACATAAATTTTATTATGGATGGCCAATTACTTTATTTGTGAGAAATCAGGTGAATGTCATAGCCAACAAATCACAATGCAATATATAAATTTACGTAAAAAATCCCCTGAATGGGGAAAAATCATGGGTTGAAGAGAAGAGTTTCACTATGTCAAAGATTGAATACAATAAAGAGAGAAAAAAGAGAGTGACTACAATAAAAAAGAAATTTTCAAAGATGCTAAGCCTAGAAAAATATATATTTATAAAAAAACCCTAGTCTTATTCAGAATTTTATGTGCATATGGATTTTCTTCAAATAGTTTTGCGCAAAATTCTCAAAATCGTCTATACGCAAAATTATCAAAAATCCATTGGATCTTACCACTGGTTTCGGCTCGCTGACTGTTGCTGCCCCGCAAAATCATCCAGCATTAGATTTGGCACCATTGGCACCACTTTGCTGTCTATGATCCGTATCGTAGGGGCGGATGGGCTATGAGTGCTACCCCTATAGATCTCTATGAAAAATACATGTTTGTCGCGAGATCTTCAAATTGATGAATTCAGGTCACCATATATTAACATTATTTAGCATAGGCTTAAAACCCCAACAGCTAACCTGCTAAATCGATACAACCAAAGTAAAGAGAGAAGAGAAGTCACATTCCATCTGTCAATATAAAACCCCAACAGCTAAGCTGCTTGTCATCAACTCTCAATGAAGAGAACATCCATTAGCAAGGCTAGCGCAATGGCTGTAGAAATACTCAGCACTACCACCTTGAAACCTTCTCCTCCTTCACCATCCAGTGCACTCATCCCTCTCACCGTCTTCGACAACCTCGTCGTTAATGTTCATTTTCCCGTCATCTTTGCCTTCCGTCCACCCACCCCGTCAAACGCTGAAATGAAAGATGGTCTTGCCAGAGCTCTCTCCTACTTCCCACACCTTGCTGGGAGAATGTCTGCCAATGGGGAAGGCGTCCCTTCGATTATTCTCAACGATGAAGGAATCCGTTTGATCGAAGCACGCATAGATATGACATTGGCTGAGAGACTGCCGCTTGATCCATCACCTGAGCTGAGCAAATTTCACCCACCTATTAATGGTGCTGAACAGCTGCTGCAAATTCAGCTCAACCGTTTCTCCTGTGGCGGCCTCGTGATTGGAATATCGTCTCATCATCGCGTTGCTGACGGCCACTCCATGAGCTTATTTTTCCTTGCATGGTCTAAGTTAGTTCGTGGCCTCGAACTGGACCCTCTTCCTTATCATGATCGAGTAGCCATCACAGTGCCAAGAAATCCACCCAAGTACGAGATCAACCACCAGGCAGTGGAATTCCAGGAATTAACTAGCCCATGCAAGGGAGCCACATCCAACTCAAGCTGTTTACCACCTGTGGGGAATTTGGTTGTTCGTTTCTCCCCCGGCTTCATCACCAAGCTCAAAACCCATGTCGCTGATGGTGATCTAGGCCATCGCTACAGCACCTTCGAGTGTCTCCTGGTCCATCTGTGGAGGAAGATCACACTGGCTCGTGGATTGCAGGAAGACGAGCTAACCCAACTGAAAATCTCAGTGAATGGTCGACAACGAATTGTGCCGGCCATCCCGATGGAATATTTCGGCAATTTGGTGTTATGGGCATACCC
Organism: Pouteria campechiana; assembly: GCA_036873735.1. Lineage (NCBI taxonomy): Eukaryota > Viridiplantae > Streptophyta > Magnoliopsida > Ericales > Sapotaceae > Pouteria > Pouteria campechiana. Next base: position 9,447 of record JAYJMB010025767.1, read on the forward strand.
AAAATTGAAGGTGGGGGATTTGTTAAATGGAAGCTATGCATTTGTGGCGAAAGCAATCCATGATTCTGTTGCTAAGATGAACGATGCCTATTTCAAATCGTTCATCGACTTCGCGGAGCTGTACTCCAAGGCAGGTGTTGGAGAGATAAAGATGGCTGCTGCTACGCCGGAAGTGGGAACGTCTCTCTCTCCGGGTCTGGAGGTGGATAGCTGGCTCGGGTTCCATTTTCATGACCTTGATTTTGGCACTGGCGAGCCCTGTGATTTTACACCACCCTTCTTTCCTGTAGAAGGGTTGCTGATATGTGTACCTTCATGCAAAGAGAGAGGTGGCATAAACGCTTTCATGTCTCTTTTGCCTGAGCATGTGGACCATTTCAAACAGATTTGCCAATCTTTGGAGTAGGGGATTGCATCTCTATGCTTGTGTGAGATCCAGAACGCTCATATTTCCGCTAGAAGGCTTCTTCGTGGAACAAGTGAAGAACATGCTAATGTAGTAGTGATAGATCAGTTGTCACTTTTAGATTATGTATTAAAATAAAAAATGGTCATGCATGAATAAATATTTGAGTTTAATTTTCATATTTTATTTTAGTTTCAAAGGCAATCAAACTTAAACTTTTTATTTATAGGATGTATTCGGAAAGGTTAGCACCCCATTTCGGAATACTGCCCATACCCTCAATATAATTCCTTCTGAAACCTGGTTAGTTTGTCAGCAGCCTTAGTAGGGGGTGCAGCCCGTTCCTCAGAACATGGAGTTGCAGGGTCCAGGTTCAGATCCTCATTTAATGACCTCGACTTGGGTATCTTCCGTGAATTGTAGATCATTGCTCAATTTTATAGGCCTGCAAATGTTAGCTTTCAATAAATCCAAACCAGACAGGAGTAATTGATGTATCGTAGGCACATAATTTCATTCCTTGGAAAGTTACAACAACTTGCCTGATAAAAAAACTTTGCTTTTTTGTATTTTTTTCTGCTTCTGCTGTTGTTTCCAATCTTCGTAAACCTGCCCAATAACTGCTCTTTTCTACTCAGATGAATAGACTTTAACTAGCAATAGACTGACCAAGCTCGAAAATATTTGATGAGTTGAATGTTAAGAGGTTAAAAATGGGCGCATTCCTCATGAAGTGCCTAGTGGATTTCTGGGTCTGCATATGCTTGAAGTCAGTGCATTAATTCATGGAAATGCACCATTTTCACTGTCCGCGACAAGAAATGGACTAGGCTATTTTTGTGCCAATTGCAATACTAATATGTTAAATGGAATTTCTCTCTATATATAGACACGCACCTAAGAAATATGTACTGCTAAAGTGAATTGGTACATTTTTTTTATTTGAGTTTTACCTTGATGATTTTGTAAGATCCAACCCAACAATCTCATTATCATATATAGTTTCTCTCTCTCTCTCTCTCTCTCTCTCTCTCTCTCTCTCTCTCTCTACATAACTGTATATAACTATATAACTATATATCTATGTATATATATAGTTTTCTTCTGTGTCCTATTTTGTTCTTATTAGTTTCAATCTATGATTCTAGGATTACAAATGTATGCATCCGAGATGACAGCATACCTTTCTTTAAATAAGGTGAAACATGTAAAGTGTGAAAAATTGAAGTGTCACAAAACAGTTCACTACAACCTAGTTTACTAGTAAAACATTGTTGCCCATGCATATATGGTACCTTGGCAATGCATTTACATGATCAAAATCATTAATAAACTTTTAAAAATAACTATTTTGATAAGTGAAACGGAAAACTAAATTAAAGGCCAGTGTGCATAATGAAAGATATAGAATCGATTCTATAAATGAAAACTTTTTATTTTGACAAATCATGATGTTTTACATAAATCTAAGTCAATAATTATATTTATTACTATTTATTTAGTTAAGATATAAAAAATTATTTCGATTGTATTACTATGCAAATCACGACATTAAAAAAGTATTTTCCAAGAGTCTTTTTAGTTTGCATTTAACATGGCCCATCCAAGTATTCAATTAGTTATGGTGAATTTTTGAATTATAAAATTATATATATAGACAAACATTATGGGTGGCTTGGATTTACCTAAAACACGATAGATTGTGAAATAGTTTTATATAAGTGGAACCCTTTACATTATACTATTATAAACTAACTCATTAAACATGTATTTCATGCATAGATGGGTAAAAAATGAAAATTTTATCCAACTTAAATGGTTCATGTTGTGTAGCCAAACGCCCAAGAAAAGAAAAAGGCATGCGGTCCAACTCACAGGTGTTGGAGTGCGACAAAGTAGACCGTTACAACCAAAGGAAAGATCAGAAGTCACTGTCCATCTGTCAATATAAAACGATAGCTCAAGTTGATGACAGCATCGGTTAATTACTCCCCATCAACTCTCATTGAAGACAACATAGCATCAGTAAGGCTTTAGGAATGGCAGTAGAAATACTCAGCACTACCAGGTTGAAACCTTCTCTTTCTTCACCATTCAAAGCACACATCCCTCTCACCATCTTCGACAAAGCCGCCTTAGATATCCATTTCCCCATCATCCTTGCCTTCCAACCACCCACGCCATCAAATGCTGCCATGAAAGATCGTCTCGCCAGAGTTCTTACCTATTTCCCACACCTTGCTGGGAGATTATCTGTCAGTGAGCAAGGGAGCCCTGGCATTATTCTTAACAACGCAGGGATCCGTTTCATCGAAGCCTATATAAATGCGACACTGGCCGAGAGACTGCCACTTGAGCCATCAACCGAACTAACAACATTTCTCCCACCATTCGATGGTGTTGAAGAACTGCTGCAAATCCAGCTCAACCGTTTCTCCTGTGGGGGTCTCGTGATTGGAGCAACGATTCATCATCAAGTCGCTGATGGCCAATCTTTGAGCACATTCTTGCTAGCATGGTCTAAGCTGGTTCGGGGCCTCGACGTGGGTCCACTTCCTTGTCATGATCGAGCAGCCATCTTAGTGCCAAGAAATCCACCCAGGTGCGACTTCAACCACCGGGCAGTGGAATTCGGAGAAATTTCTACTTCCAAGAGCCCCAAGTCCCTTGTGAATTTGGCTGTTCGTTTTTCGGCCGACTTCATAACCAAGCTCAAAACTCATGTCACTGTTGGCAATCTAGGCCATCGATACAGCACCTTCGAGTGTATCTTGGTCCATCTATGGAAGAAGATCACATTGGCCCGCGGATTACAGGAAGACGAGGTAACCCACGTGAGAGTGGCAGTGAATGGCCGACCACGAATGAAGCCTGCCGTGCCGGCCGAATATTTCGGCAATTTGGTGTTATGGGCATATCCAAAATTGAGGGTGGGAGATTTGTTGAATGGACGCCATGCATTTGTGGCGAAATCGATCCATGATGCTGTTGCACAGTTGGATGATGCGTATTTCAAATCTTTCATAGACTTTGGGGAGCTGTCCAAGGCAAGAGAAGGAGAAACAAAGACTATGTCTACCAAGCCGGAAGTGGGAAGCTCTCTCAGTCCGGATTTTGAGGTGGATAGCTGGCTCAGGTTTCAGTTTCATGAACTTGATTTTGGTACTGGTGGGCCTTGTGATGTCATCCCACCCTACTTGCCCTTAGATGGGCTGCTGATATTGGTGCCTTCATGCAAAGAGAAAGGTGGCATAGACGCATTCATGTCTCTTTCGGCTGAGCATGCGGATCATTTCAAACAGATTTGCCAGTCTTTGGACTAGATTGGGGAGTGCATTATTGCCGAATTATAACTCGTGTGTGGCATCTAGAATGGTCAGGTTTGCACTAGAAAACTTCTTCACCGGGAAGCCAATGTCATATCTGTTGGAAATAAACCAGGACGACTGTTATTAGTAATATTAGATTTAGTCTTAGTTTTGCATGTTACCCAATGCCTATGCAAATAGAAGTTATTTTTTTGGGTTTGCGTTAATATTAATTAGTTCAAGCATTGTTATTAGTATGGAATATTTGATGTAATTGAGTAGAGAGCAATTGAATCAAATATTTCTGTAGTTGATTTGGGTCCATCAAAATCTATTGGAAAAATAAACCTGACTTAAGGAAATCCATGTTTTTACCATGCATATTTCTAGTTAAAGAAATTCCATGCATAGTTTAATTAACTGAGTTGCATGTTTCAAAATGCATTTAGAAAATACATAAGAAAGGGACGAACATACGCATTCAATGACTGCATGAAAGCTAAATACCTATGTCGCCAAGCCATTCAGATCAGGTTAAGTTTTGAGTCCTTGATTTTGAGCGTATGAAGTCCTCAAACAAGCCTCATTCCTTCCTCTCCCATTCATTTTTGTTGCAACATATATAAATGCTTCGTTGGTCTTAAATGAAGCGGAATGATGTATTGGTTTCAGCGCTTGTGAATTTGACATGCAAATATATGTAGACTTTCTGTGGAACAACGATGTCTTTTGGGCCAACCACGCGTTTATTCAATTTGTGCGAGGGAAAACCACACGCTAGTAGATGCTTGTGTGGTTGCTCAAGAAATGGTAGACATTGAGTTCTTGTATTCGGTTTTTTTATTTACTTTTCATTTTCAATGGTAGAAAATGGAGCTTTTAAGAGTTAGATTTTCCAATGGTAGAAAAGATAAATTGGATTACGAAGAATAATGGTAGATTACATTTTACTATCAAGTTTTGATAAGAGACGGCACCAAATAATGCATCATATTTGATATCCTAATGACTTTTGCTAATCATTTAAAGATGGGTGTAATTTCACTTTTTCACTTGATTTTCTGATAAAAATCATTATATTGTTAATTTTGAAAACATATTCCATCAAGCAAAATAGGTATGATTTGGACCATTTAGCAATGAACTGATCTGGTCCACATCCGACTTTTGCCGTATGAACGAAATCCTAAAATCATCAGTGCACTCTTAACTTGTTAAATGTATCCATAAATAAGATAAAAACTCGACCGTACGTTTTATTCGGGCAATCAAAGCATCTGTTGACTGTTCAAGAAAGATCAGACCTACTCGTTCTGTCCTTTTAGGTGGCTAAACATTGTTTGGATGCATTAAAATAAAATTCAAGTGTATTATCAATACACTCTTCTTTACATAACTTTTTATGACATTTTAATTACCTATTTTTTTATCATTATCTATATTTTTAATTATTTCTTTCTATTTTTTATTAAAAATCCTATATTTATAATATCATCCCTATTTGACTTTTATAATACACTCTCCTCTTGAATACGCTTACATTGTTAGTGCACTCAATCCACACGAATCCAAAAGTAGTAAGTTTTTCTTAATTATTCAACCAAGGAACTTTTGTTGCTCGGACGGGGCAGGCTTTCTTGATCTTGAAATACTACAAGCCAATGATTTGGGTATCTTACCATGGGCCATACTTCCCAAAAATGCAAGGAATTATTCGTAAATTTAGTGTTGTTATGAAAAAAAATAGTGGATATTGGTCATTTATGTAGACCACAAACTAGTAAAAATATTAAAATATCTATTTCATTCCTTGGAAAGTTACAGCGATATGCTGGTTACAGAGATTTGCCCGATAAAAGATGCTCTTTAATTTCTTTCTTCGTTTTTCCTTTTTCTTACTTCTTCCGATGTTAGTAGACCAGTCCAACAATTGCTCTTTTTTGTGCGTCTGAGTGAGTTATAGGTAGACTAGCCAATGCAAACAATATATGCGGTAAGTTAAGAAATTAAAAACCCCCGCACATTCCTTTGGTCTTTTCGAGCGGGGTTTCAAGTCTCCAACAGAAAGGTTAATCTAAATAAAATGATGACAGCCTTTATATATGCTCTTCTTTATTTAACCTGATTTTGTTCCTGCCATGATGATCAGAAAAGGAACCAAGACTCACGTCCAAAGGCTCATATAGGCTGCAATGGATCACCAATTGAAGGAAGATTGCTAGTAAATTAACTCCAAATACAATATCAAACTGTTCCCATTTCTATCTCACTTATGCTTTGAAAGATGATAAAGACTTGAGAAAGAACCCTACAACTAACATAAAACAGCATCAATATACACATATCTACTCCACCTGTTCATCTGCTTCTTTAGATATGTATGGGGCCTCAAATTTGGTAAAAAGCCTGTAGGCTGAAATAACAGCTAATACAAGCAAACAGATGAAGGCTACAGCGTGTAACACCAAAGACACTTCGGCCTTGCTGCAAAACCTGCCATAGGAAGTGCATGCGTCACTCCATGACACCACCTCATCTCCTTTGTATCCAAGGTACAATATCTCAGCCACTGCAGCCCCTGAAGACACCATTAAATAGGCTAGTACCTGATCAAAATGGCCCGCACCCGACAGTTAGGAATCAACACAAAAGACCCACAAGCTAATACACACATTTCAATACAAAGGCTACGCCATTTTATGAAAATGAATTGAATGGCATTAGCCTCCACCCATGGTAAGAGCTTACCAATCACAACACTACACTATTTGGGGCTTTACTCTGTAATGTCTCCCACTCCCAGCGTATCCCGCTGGGATGGATATGCACAGTGGCAGTCAATCGGCTTTTCCATTCTACTGTAGAAGCTAGAAAAATGTGTGGGTTCATGTAAGATAGAAAAATTCGTGGGTGTAGATATCTATCAACAAAATGCCACAGAAAAATTGTAACCATCCAATAAGCAATAATTTTTGATGTATGAATAACAAGCAAATTTCCATAATAGGATGTTAATTTGAGTTGCTAGGCTGGAGTCCAGAATATGGGCGGCCGAGGAAATATGTGCATGGATGCCACGTGTGAATGGGTTGCAGATGATAGGAAAACTCCATGGGAACCCAGATGGGAATACCTGGTCGGAGACAAAGAGGACCCAATCGTTGATGAAGAATCCGAGCCATCCATTGAAGACAAAGGAAAGTAAAGCGTAAGTTGCGACCATTACATTGGTGATGACCAAGAACCTGCAAATTTTATAATAATTTTTCCAATTATATGGAAATCAAACGGCGCTGTCCGCCCACATACAATGAATTGTAGACCATCCATCGCATGTGTTTATGTGATGCCCAGAGACATCCCACCCAGATAGGAAGATCCCAACCCTGAAGAATTGGGCTACCAGACCAATGACTCAAAACTCAGAGAGATGGAGAAATGAACAAGAAAGAATAAGATTGAGCTTACTTCAGACCATTTATATTGGAGAAGTTAAGCATCCCGTAGTCAGGATTGAGCTGCTTGTTGGTGACCATCGCCCATATGGATGCTGCACTCAGTGGCATGGTAGAGAACCTCAGTGACATGTCTAACAATCTCAGGCGATTGGGTTTGCTTCGATCACCATTTTCCATCTAGCAAAAGAATGAATGAGAGAGAGAGAGAGAGAGAGAGAGAGCTGCTGTTACTCAGGCAGTAGGTTTGAGAGGGAGGGAGGGAGCTGCTGTTTCTCAGGCAGTAGGTTTGGAAGGAATTATTTGTGGACTTTTATAAAGGAGCCAACAAAAGCTAGAAGGCAAAAGAAAAATAACACAAGACGATATAAACAAGGGTTAAAGTCAAGTGGCATCAGTGCAATTGCCATGTTGTTATGGCATTTCTGACTGACGTGTCAAAATCGTGGCCACTAGTTTGGAGTGAGCTGACCTGCCTGATTTGAAGATCTTGACCATTTATCTGATGGCCTGACCTATCATAAAGATCAGCCTCATTGGAAGATCCCATCCATCGATGCCTAGGCCAATATCATCATATGAATCTTGTATTTTCGTGATATGGTTGGATGCCTTTTCTCACTAACTTTTCTAACGCGATGAAAATTGCTGACTTTAGTTGGAAGCGTTCACACTACACTGGAGACTGGCAGTGGGCCCTCTCTGCCGTTCTCAGTATGAAAAAGTGGTCCCGAACATGATTCACCACCAGCGAAGTGGGAATGATGAATGGGAAGTTGTCCACTCGCCTCTATACACGCGGTTCTGAGGTTGGTGAGGTAGGCCAGACCATCTTCGGCCGGAACACGCGTAAAAGAAGTGTTGGAAAGTCATCCAATCCATAAAACATGCGCACCATCTGGATCCATCGATTACTGGAAGAGATAAAGCCAATCAATAAATCAAATCGTTTTAGTTCCCTGACGACTCCCTTAGTGTGAAAGAAAGCAAAATACTCTTTAGGTGCTAGGTGGCAGAAAATTAAGAAAAGGAATAAGAAGAATAGGCGAAAATGATGTAAGAGGAGTGTCAGGCTCAGGCCATCAGAAAAAGCCAGGCAAATACCACAAAATCTTGATTCATCTGACGGTCTCACTAGATGGAGAGGGTGTGAAGAGATTCCTCAGGTCCGTTTATCTTGCCAAACTAACTAAATTTCCAAGGCTCCAACCAGACGATGCAGACCCCACGCAAGAAAGCGCTGAAAGATATCTTTCATCATTGCCATTACGTTTACCAAAACAGCTCCATTATACTCTTCTACAACTGCTGGATTTCGAACCTCATGAGCTCACATGGAACTGTCAAGTTTGATCAAATCCATACATCATTTGCAATCCACCTGCCAAGGTGGAGCACAGCAAGTACGCAAATTCCCCATTCCTATGATCCATGCCATGGCATGAGATAGAAAAAGGTCGGGCTTGGATCGTGTTTGCGTTGGCATCAATGAATTCAACAAGGATCAATCAGCCTCGTGATGACATAAAACCGACATAGGGCCAGCAATGCCGCATTTTTTTTAATGATATAGCTGCAAATGGCCTATATCCATCATTTCAATTACAGCTTGCAGCGCAAGGAATGGCAATTAGGTGACAGCTCGTCATTATCACCCAACCTACATCATGAATGGCAACTCAAGTTCGACTTTGCACCCGAATGCACCCAAAGATAAATTTTGCACATAAAACAAGAGACAAAGAATCAAGCTATTTATGAAATGGGCAGCAAGTAAAGGTTGCCCAAAAGGATTAGCAACACTTATTATGTAGCTCATGGCCGGCGTGGAGTAACTTACAACAGCAATAATGGCCATCCAAGCATGCTTTAAAAGAATGGACCTCGGGCAGGCAGGCAGGCCGTAGGTGTGATCAATGAATCTCTCTCCTCTCCTTTCTGCCTTAGGGGTTATCTCTCCTCTCTACTAATAAAATGGAAGAGATCATCCCTGGACCAGTAGCCAGTCCTCTCTATAATGCTACGCGTGAAAATTACATACATTTCTCTACATATGCCACATACAAATACCCAAACTCACCCTGCATTCTTCAGAAAACTGCACTCCAAAGTGCATTCTCTCCTTCACCGCACCGCTGGTGGACCTCTTTGATCCTTTCAGCGGACTTGCAAATGCCACTGCAGCTCCAGTCAAATGAGGCAACACAGATGTTGCCTGCTTGGGCCTTCCACTCGCAATCTGTGTTATTAAAGCGCATCTCATGCATCAGTTTCACAGTTCAGCAGATAATCCAGAAATAAGCTCAATCGTAATGCCATGAAGAAAGCATTCTGGGTATGCAGCAGTAAAACATTATCATGGAGATAACTGCACAATTGATTGTCTAAGGAGAGCTGCAGGAAGATGCAGATAAAGGAAGCAAAATGGGCAACCTCAAGAGGGTTGTAGCTTCTCTCCTCTTCTTTCTTTGTTTCTTTCTCTTTTCCACCTTTTTCATCACCAACAAAAAATGTTTTCATGTAAACTACCCATACCCATAAAAAGTATGCAGCCATCCATATATAGCTCCAATGCATGAACACTCCAATTGTAGAACATGTTCATCAGAAAACTGGCACGCCAGCCTTGTAACAATCAGTGACATTTTATAACTTACAAAACCTTATTCATGATCAAAGCTCAGTCTAATTTTTCCAAAATCACATATTTCAATAAGAATCATTCAAGATTCATGAATCAGATGCTAAGGAAATAGATAACAAATTATGGAAGCCAGTTTTCTAATTGCACACTGTAGGAAAAAACACTGCTTAACCTTCTGGGCAGAAGTTCAAACTTAGTTCTGCAAAAGTAACTATATACACTGTAACCTGATATTCGGTTTTCCAAACAAGAAAAAGAAATTTCCACAGTTTACTTTCAATTGGAGTAAAATAGCTATATCACACATTCCAGTTTTTAAGGAAACCAAGATTCCGCAGTTTGGAAAGGTTTTATTAGGATAAATAGAATTGCTCTTGCCAAAATGTCTGCATGCGTTGATGTATTTGGATGTTGCCTCATGCAAAAATTCATTAGTTCCCATGGCAAGTTTCTGCAGAAAGGATACCAATCTGGAAATTATTGAAAATGTTAAAACATCGACTTCAATGAAACAATGGTGGTTTAATCTTGAATCATGACATCTCTAATCGTATCATTAATGCCAGGGTAGGAGCTACAAATACCAACCAGGATACTTCCAATTCCTTTGGTAGGCTCTCTTTGCATATATGACACCAGATCTCCAAGAAGTTTGCCCCTACATCTTGCTGAACTTGGGCATCACATCTCAACCAGTGTTATCAGAACCGTACCGGCCAGTGAAACCAGTTCGGTCCAATATTAGAATTCTTTAATTTAAGATTATTAATAAAATACAAGGATGAATTAAAGTAATATAGTATTATAACAAAAGATCTATATATTTAGATTAATATCTACGGTTTAGATTTTTCAAAATCATGTTGTATTATTTAAAAATGAAAAACAAAAAATATATATATCGTTTCATCTGCTTGAACCAAGCAGTTGAACAGGCTGGACTGTGAACTGGACACCTGATCAGTTCAACCACCAGTCCGGTTTTAATAATATCGATCTCAACAGATCATTAACAGGTTAGATTGAATAATTTGGTAACACACTTGCAAGGCAGGACACCCCTAAGCAGCAAAAGGAACACCATTCTCAGTACATGCAACAACAAAGAAGCTGCAAAACTCAACAGGAACTATTGTTGGTAAATGGATTTTATCTAAATGAGGATGGCAAGAGCTAAACTCTTGGGAGATGGAACAGTGGGCTGAAAGTTGGAATTCTTGCTGCTTCCTCAAAATTTACATCCCTCACTGCACCAGTCACTATGCTGAGATATCTGTTCTCATTTCTGCACATGCTGGTATATCATTAAATACGCCTCATCCAATCTAACTCCAGGAGAGAAAAACAGGAGCTGGCCAGTGCCCACCAAAGGAAATCAGGAACAACACCACTGGAATCCACAGTTTCATGGGGATCCTCACAACTTTCAAGGAACAAATTCACCACTCAGTGCCACCATAGTCTGCCCAATTGGCCAGTACACAACCCCATGAACTTCTTGCCCACTCGCCAATCATCTAGGTATGGAAATTTCATCTCAGTTTATCTGTTCTTTTCATGGATGCTTGTATGTTTCCTCTTATTGAAAATGGAGTAGAAGGTCTCAAGTCGTGTTATGTTTACCTGCATCCACCAAGAAGGGAGACCAAGGCAGGTGTCATCAAAGCACTAAGTTTGCTCATACCCAAATTGGTCATGACCTTTTGCATCCTTTCATAGTCAACTTACTGTGAAATTTTCTGGTCATTTATCTGCTCATTGCCGTAGATATTTAATTAGGTGTGCAACTTGAGTTGGGTTCAACCTGAACCCAACCAGCCCACCTGATTTTGGTTAGGGTCGAGTTGAGATTTTCTTAATTCAAGTTAGGGTTCAACTTCAACCCAATCCAATTTTGAAATAGGGTTAGGCTGGGTGTTAAGGTTAATATTGTGTAAATAAATACAAATGCACAGCTTTAGTTCAATACTTTAATCTTTATTTTAATCACAATCATTAAGGCCTAAAAATGATATGCTAAAATTCTTCAGAAAGTTATTTATAGCAATGTTATTAAAACCAGACCTGACCGGCTAGTTTGACCACCGACTAGTCCAGGCACCAGATCAATTAAGGCCGGTCCGGTCCAATGGCTAAAAATTGGTGAAACCGAACAAACTGCAGTTCAACCGGTGAACCAGTCCACCTGGTTCGTCGCAAAATTTAAAAAAAAAATTGAAAAAAAAACCTACCCCTGACTCCCTCTCGCCCACATGCCCCAAATTGCAAAACGCATGTTGCCCACCCTGCTACCCTCTGCTACACTGAAGCCCCCTGCGAGAAGCCGAGAACCCATCTTCCCATTACTGCACCGGACTGCTATCGTCGTCTCCGTCTCTGGTCGCACCTACCATCTCCCTATCACCTCCGATCGCATGTTTGTGGAACAGCCCTGCCGAACCTACCATCTCAGTCTCTGGTCGCACCTACCATCTCCGTCTCCACCTCCAGTCACACTTAGAGCAGAAACCCTCTCCCTGTCACCTCCAGTCGCACGTTCCTAGAATAGCACCTGCCGTCTCCGGTCACACTTGCGTTCTCCATCTTCACCTTTAGTCGCACGTTCCTAGAATAGGACCTGCCGTCTCCGGTCACACTTGCGTTCTCCATCTCCACCTTTAGTCGCACGTTCCTAGAATAGCACCTGCCGTCTCCGGTCACACTTGCGTTCTCCATCTCCACCTTTAGTCGCACTCCCAGATAGAAATCCTCTCTCTCTCTCTCTCTCTCTCTCTCTCTCTCTCTCTCTCTCTCTCACCTCTAGTCACACTTTTCTGAAATTAGCCCGGCCATCGAAGACAGTAGTGTCCCTTCCAGCTTCGACATCTCCAGCTCCAGTTGGTAGTAATGAGTTTTTTTTCATATTTTAAATCATTTTTTTCTGTTTTTCAAGTCAGTGATTTTTTTTATGCTTGCAATTAACATGTGTTTTTTATTTATGCTTCAACTTTTGAATAACCACATGAAATTGTGAATTCTATTTGTAGGCTTTTTTTTACTTGCATAGTTATATAATCATAAACAATAATTTTGCATTTATACTTTTTTATTTTGATTATTATATATTATTTTTTATTACCTGGGGCTATAAAATTATTGTTTCATGCATAACATAACTATTATATTATTCAAAAATTTTAAAATATTTTTATATTTTTAAAATAATTAAAACGTTATGGCATCATAATTATGTTATGATGACGTCGCGGTTCAAACCGGTTCGATTGAACAATCTAAGCGGTTGTTCGAACCGAAACAGCTCATTGGCAGGTTCAATTACCAGTTTAGTTCTGACAACATTGATTTATAAGTTGTTTGGATAAGGGTAATGTAATGTTTACATAAAGCCATCAGCAGCAACAACAGTTTCCCACTTAAGTGGGATCAGCTACATAGATCTTACTTATTCCTGTTGATCTTGAGTTACATCCTCGGTAAGCCTAAGCATGTCGTATCTTTCTGAATGAAATCTCGACATATTCTTTTTATCTTCCTTTATTTCTCTTAAGGGGACTGGTCGTTTGGATATATGTAGTTGGAATGTAATGAAAATTATGTAAGCAATATATGGGATGATGTCAGCATAAAGTAAATAAATTTAAAATAAATAGGTGGGTATTAAATAAATATAGGTAATGATGAAAATAATAATAATAGTAATAAACTTACTGTTAAAAAAGATAATCTTGATTAAGAAAAAATAGAATTATCCAAGTTTTTATCTTATTTGAATAAGAATAAAAGGTAGATAACTATCTTGTCATATAATGCTTCCTATTCTTAGCTATGTAAGAATCTCACCACACTTATCCAAATGGGCCCTTAAAAATTTATAAATGGAATAAAAAAAATAGATTAAGTCATTTTTTTATAACATATATAGTATTCCACACATGCATTCACGTATTTATCCTAACCATAACACTCAACTAAATTTGATCATATATTTATAAATTCAAGAAGACAATCTAGGATTTTATTTAAATTATTCACTAAGAACCAACATAAATTGTCAGCCCAAAGGGGGAAGGGGGGGGGTAGCCCAACTTGAGTTGTCCCTATACTTGTATGTGTTTCTTAAAATCAAAATAGAGGTCTGAAATCCATCCCAATGAATTCTCAGAAAACACGCAAGTCAACAAAGAGATCACTATACAGTCATTTCTCACTGTAAAATCAGCAGGGTTGCTTTGTTCAATTAGAAAGCTCCAAATAAATATTTTTTCCCTAAAAAGAAGGAAAACAGTATAATCCTATCCAAACTAAAGAATATCCATACAATGGTAAAAAATCATCACCATCATAGTAAAGAGAAGAACAAAATCAAACTTTACCAGGTGGAGTACCACAGCATAGTCTGCGATCATCAATGTGTCGAACATCTAAGCCAATAAACCAAGATCCTAATGACACATCCTCATTAGCATACTTGTGCAGCACATGCCTGAGAACATTAGAAGGACAACCATCACAAAAGAAACAGCAGTGCAAAAGGCTTTTGCAAGAAAATCTGAGCACACAGTCTTACTGATTTATAGATACATAAGTAGCCAAATCTCTTGAGATGGCATAAAGTTGGCCTGTTGCATGACGGAAGTATTTGTTTCCTGCCTCCCCAAATTTCCAATACTCCGGTTCATGGTACCTCACTCCTCTGTTGCAGTGGAATTGCTAATTAGAAGCTGAAAGCTAAAACATGCTAACCAATTCAACCAATAGGAGAAGGCTTACTTCTGTGCCAGAACTGGACCAGACTTCATGCAACCAATATACACCCTGGGCTTTGAACGGTGTCTGGCTAATGTGGCTCCAAGTGTTGCTGTAGGAAAAAAGAAAAGGCAGTTTCAGACAATGTAACAAAGAGACAGCATGTTGAAATACATGAGAACATTGTCACTTTATGAAAGACAGTTTCTGTTTGCATCTTTCAATCAATTGACATTCCTAACAATGAGAGTTTCCAGAAGTAACCGTCAGCATGAAATTTCATTCTTCCTTTGTTCTGCAATCTCATGATAAAACACAATTTTGTTCACTTTGGATGATTTTATTCTTTGCAATGAGTAAAAAAAATTCAGACATCTGATAATCTCACCCCCAAGAATGAGTCACACGCACCAAAATATACAAACAATCAATCCCATAAACAAACTACTCACACTATAGTAATCAGGATGCTCTGCTCATCTACTGGTTGCTCAACATAAATAAAAATCAGTATCAACAACTTAGCATAATAGACTAGCCCATGTTTGGCCCATGTCATCTTCAAAATGCCCCCACTTAATGGCTGGTTTCCATGACATATATTTGGCGCAAATGGCATCTCAGCACACATCTGTTTTGCAACTTTTAAAATGAAAGCCTGAGCTTTTGTAATAACCAACCTACTCTCCATGACAAATCCATTAATCTCCATGGACATCCATGTGTCAGCTACTTTATATCCTAAGGTCAGACCCATTTTACAGTGCACTAGAACACAATTATCAGGTATGCAAATGGCTAAATGCAAGTGCACGTTCACACAAAGTGCTCTTGTTTATTTAGAAAAGCACTGGTGTTCAACAGTTTAACATGGTTGAAAGTCAGGTGTAGCCATCATGGTCGAAAGTCAGGTGTAGCCATCACTATCTCATGCCGATCTATAAATATACCTATTGCTAACCCCATGATTTAAGTTAACGTATATGGTACTGATTACGTGGGATTTAAGTTAACGTATATGGTACTGATTACGTGGCATTCCTACAAGTGCATTCGTAGAAGGTCCCAAGCCAAGTTTGTTGGTCACATTAGGCTGGTGGCAAGCATGAACTTCTGTGCAACTTTCATCGAATCCAGACAATATGTCATTGGAATGGCACAACGTGATTCATGCATCTGAAGCTAATTGGCTCCAATTAAGCTTAGTTGATGGCTCATGCAAAACATATATAATAGATATGTCCAAAATGGTGATGAGAAAATAATAAATATACTCATCAACAAAGGCACATCCAACTTCCTTTTTTTTTAATCCAAAATGTCAGTATTTGTCTAATCATAAAGCAAAATGTCATGTGATATATATCAACAACAAGAAAAACTATAATGGAGGGAATTCTTCACCTATGTTAACATGGACATCATCATCAACCTTGACATAGAAGTCTGCATCCCACATTGACACTGCTGTAACAAAATATGTCTTGGTTTTGGCTGACAACTCAAGATATCCTTCAACATGTTCCTAAAACAAGTACTAAATATTTAGGTAGTCCTTTGAAAAATGGGAGAAAAAGTAAAATGAAGCAATGTGGTCATCCAGAACTATCATGTGATATATGACCCTCGCAGAGCCATTACCAGCCTCATGAAGTCACCATGTTTTCTATCCTCTGCTTCAATAGCTTTGTCCAGAATACCGCCCGGAGTAGCACTGTAACATCAATCATAATTGATTACATTGGAATTACAGAAAGTCTTAACATGAGATCAACAAATTAGTTAGTGGCATTAGAGAAGACAGGAGTTGAATTAATGATCAAAATAAACTGTATGCATAAAGCTAGACATACAGATAATTAAAATTTAATGACACCTTCTATCTGCTTTGCATTAGATAAGAATAAGCTGCTGCAGTAAACATCCAAAATCCTCAAGGCAGTCCAAGAAGCTCATATCAATTAAAAGATTATTGTGCAAAGTTGGAGAGCTGAACCATCATCAGTGGTGAATGCACCATGATCCAATGGTTCTGCTGAAAAAGAAGATCAAGATTACTAATTCATGAACTTATTACAAATACACTGTACCAATCTGAACTTAGATCCAACTCAGGCTCAATCATTATGGCTTCTTTGAGATTTGAAAACGATGATGGAGATAACACACAACCCTAGTGGAAGGCAGTGGGGGGTTATAGGTTGAAAAAATTGTTACTTGAAAAGAGGCCATTCATCATCATCACCACTCCACCTATGGGCCATAAGCTTTGGATTTATACCAGATGAGATCAAGGGTTTCAAATGAAGGATACTCTCCTTCATTCACCACATTCTACTCTCTTTCATTCACCACATTCTAGCATAAGGAATGCGAGGGCAAATACCCTAGAAAATGATGCTGTAAATCGAAGACATGTACAAATAGTCAACAAAAGGCAGACATAATGCCCAATGTCCTAAAAGAAGAGCATTTACAAATGATGGAAAGAGCTCGCATCGTTGGAAAACACAAATGCATGTTTTCTCAATACAATACAACATAGTTACTCATTAAAAGAAGGGGGAAAGAGTTAATTTGTGGGATTGAATATAACTGTTGAGATGTTCAATTCATAGAATCAAATTAAACAATGTTGACAAATAGTCCAAACATCCATTTAGCCTGAACACCCAGGTGGCCTGCCCCACAGCACCACTCAGAATAAGAGGGGCTGTGAATCTTCCAGCAAACCTGCATGTTCACCAAAATGGGCCAATGCATGCTAATGATATTAAGATGGAATTCTTCCAGCCTGTCTATTTTTATCCTAGTGAGGTATGCCACAGCAGGTGTTATAATTTTTAACACCGACACTAACAGGTGCCACAATTTGGAAGTAAAAATTGCAATGACTGCATACAAGGTTTGGTGGATGAAACATTGCCATTTTGAAGGACGGTTTTTTCATAACTGTAATGTCCTGCACTAAAATCAGCTCAAAAAGTCAAACTAACCTGTGACCAATAACAAAGCGAACGATGATGCCCTTCTCCTCTTCCAGCCTCTTTCTTTTCTCACCTATAATTTTTTGACAAAGAAATCCAACAATTTAGCTTCAAGCATTTATAAGAAAACAAGGCATACATAAAGGAACTTGGGGAAAAACTAAGAACCTTGTGGCAACCAAGTAGCACGAACTGAATCTCTTCGTTTTCGGCTGCTAAAAGCAGTATTAATTCCCACGACCATCAAATATTTCCTTCGTCCAGTGGGCTCTGCAACCTTTAAGCTCTCTGATACAGGGGAACCATTGAGAATAGACTCCTGTGCAGCTCTTGCAGCTGCTAGTTCCATCTCTAAGTTTGAAATTGTTTTGTCCAGTGTCCTGCACTCCAACAAGCACTTTTTATTAGTATATTAAAAGAAGCTTCCAGAGAATTAGATTATTAAGCTTCTACTTGAAACTGAATGATTTGTGCATCTTAACAGAAACCCAGTTAAAAAGACAACACATTAGCTTACTGTATGGCGTAATGAGTCTTGGAAACCTCCCCAAGAATGTCCTTAGAATCTTGCTTTACATCCTTCTGCTGGAAGCAAATTCAATACCCATCAGGGCACACAGTTAATCACACTCAAAATTATATAGAAAAATCTAAAACGGTTATATGCATGGTCATGTATGTGATGTGATAAACTTAGCAGCTTTGGAGCACTTGGACTGTCCAATCCACTGATCTGGACAGTTTTTAGGTCCAATGCATATCGAATGTTCTCCCATGCAGCAACTACAAACAAACAGACATTAACAATTTTATCGCACTAGCTGTTAGTAAGAATAGTTGGGACTTTGTGTAGAGATCAGTCCAATCAGCAAATTGATCCATCTATTCTTATAGGACCAAGACTCCCACACTTACAATCCTAAAAGAGTTGCTTGTATCAGGCAATCTTTATCATCCTTCAATGGCTTGGATGCACATGTGGAGAAAAATAAGGTAAACAAAAAAATTGCTCAAATTTATTGAACAAACTTTAGTATCCATCAACAAATTGTAAGCACAAGTGGACAAAAATAAGGCAAACCAAAAATGGACTGGATCGCTTGATCAGTGAAACTTTCCAAAGTTACACATTGAATGTTGTCAATTTAATACACAGCTCTTGACTGGCTGGAGTGTCCAAATTTACAGTTTTCCAACAAACAGGGTGCCATTATCTGCTCATACCACTGATTTGGATGTGTACGACAGTGAATGGGTATCCAAAAAAACAAAAAAAGAAACTGGAAGCCCCCATTCACTGGTAAGTTTATTATGGAATCCTGCAGAATTTTACACCACATCCATGATGATATATGATTTATCCCAAAGGCCTTATTGTGAGGACTTCGGCATAGTCCAGTGCTTACTACAGTGAATCCAGTATGAATTATTTCACAAGATGCTTATAACTTTCATGCTTTTCAATGCCAACTCATGCGTTCCAGGGAGGTCAACTTTCAAGTAAATACAAAGGAGCAGGAACTCACAATTTTCATGTTACATTCATCCACAATCAGTTTCATCTTGTCATCTTCGGTTCCATTTATCCTGGTTGTGTCTTTAGCTTCAGGTACAGTCCACATTCTGTAACAAAAGTTTACATCAGCCATCAATAGCTATCCGTTGTCCCTGAAAAACAGTGGCTTGAAAACCAAACACAGGACAATGGTTTCCCAATAACCCATCTTTGTTTTTGCTCAGTGCAGGTCTGCTGAAATATGTGATACTGTTAAAGACTGAGCCCAGGCAATTACCGCTCCTCCTCAAATGGTTATGGCATTACAGAAGAACAATTTAAACTTTCGCCAACACCTCATGCTAGAGGAATTTCAGAGGATACTGATGCTATATGAGTTAGTAAAGGAAACTTCGAGAAGACACTAGCATGAGCTAGACAGGCAACATCAGGTGCAAAAATGCCAAAGCACTCAACCAAATACCACTTAAAAACTCTCATCTCTTGCCCAGAATTATGTACCCACCAATATTTTGATATGCTTTTTAAAGCAATAGCTCATTGTCATATTTACAGAAGTGATATTCATTCATCACAATGGAGGCCATTAGCATGTATCTGGGACTCTTGGCATGGAGGGAAATAAATGCATTGTCTATAGGTTGAAAATCACAAGAATTGGGCAAGTCAGTCCATCTTTGTGCATTTTGTGCTACTTAAAACTAGCTCTATTTTATCAAACTTTTGACTGTATACAAAGGTCAATTGCATCATATGAGCTTACTTTCTGTCTTCCTACTTTAATAATCACCAAGACATGGATTCATCGGTTGAACTGTCGAAAAAATGCCAGTGACCTGTAACCCTTAATTCATTGTTAACATCCTTCTACCGAAAATAGAAGAAGACCTGTGACTCAATTTGAGTTTGCTTGTTAGCCTCGATGATGTTAGAAGAAAAGGTTGATGAATACCAACAAAACATGCAGCTACACTTTAAGAAGTCATTGATGTTAATCCTAAGCAACTTATACGCAGCCTGTGTCCATATGTAGCACATGCATGAGATGCTAGCTCATCAGGACCAAGTATAATACTACTGGAGCAAAAACCAAAACAGCTAAGCAATCTGAAGCACTGGATTAAGCCAAATGGACACCCAAAGGAGCTAAAAAACAGTCATCCCCCCGTTCACATGTGCGGCTAAAGTAGGAGATCCCAGCAGCGCAGCAGGGTTAATGCCACCCAACTTATAACTCATATAACCTAGACGATTCTAACTGCTGAAACTTGAGTAAAATGTATGGTCAAAACGGTCCACGACCAGCAGCCAGTGCTCAATGCTCAATTCCAGCAGCCAAACCCGCGTACTGTCCTGTTATCCGGAAGCTAAGCATCCATGGTGAGATCCACAAGATAGCAGTCCGGATCTCTGGAAACATAAATAGTGAAAAATTGATAGAATTAGCTTCCCCTTTTAGAAGTAAACTAACTATCGAACCAGCCAATGCAACAACAGACGGCTAATAGAGGTAAGAAATCATATAGGGGAAAAGCTAACATTCTTAAGTCTGATCTATTGCTCTTAAAAAACGAATTCCGTCATAAACGATGCAATACCTAAATTTCCAAACACGCCCATTTCTCTTCAAAACAAATTGTCCCGGATCTGAGCCCTGAAAATCCCAATTCCAGACCTACTCCAACACGGAACTCCAAAAGCCCACAAATTCGCAGAAAACAACCCAAACCGACTTTGACAAACGACTAATGTCCAGCAAACTCACAATAAAACTGAAGAATAAAGCTTTGGAGGAGACGGGATTGGGCATCTGGAAATAGAACCTGTTAGTGAAGAGCAATCCAGCACAGAAGCTTCCAAGGCAAAGCAAGAGGGTCCATTTCCTCGAGACGACGCTTCTGGAAGGGACTTCTCCCCTGCACTTCACCGACATCTTCTCCTCCTGCCTCACCTTCCTATTCTCCAAGTTCCCGTCTCTATTTTACTCAACCAAAGAGGAGAAATGGGTTTTCCAATCCCTCCACCCCCCACGACCCATTTCAAATCCGTCCGGATGCCGGCATCTGTAGTGGAGAACAGAGAGGGAAGGAAGCGCAGAAGATCGATTGCTGAGCTTCTGAGACGAAATCAGCTCTGGAGAAGCTGCGGCAAAAACAATGGTAAAAGGCAAAGAGAGACAGATACAGAGCAAGAGAGGGAGAGAGGGAGAGGAAGATGGAGAGAGTATTTTCCTCTTTTTATATTATAAAGATGTCCACTGTCTAATGCCTTTGAGCTTTGAAGAGAAGACTTGCCGACTGAGCCCAATGGTTGGGAAATTTTACCAAAACCTCCTTGCAACAACCGCCGTCTTGGTTTTCACTCTCGAGTCTCGACTCTCTCGCTTGCAACTGTTGATGTTGGTGTTGAGGCGTTCCATTCCGTGGCAGTCGTTGGATCGGGCACAACAGAAACCCCAGTGGCCCACCTGATCGATGTACGCAATATCCCCACCCTACATCTTCAGATCGGCCTCTTACAAAGCTGTTTAATCCCAGGAAACTTTTGATGAAGATAGTTTTGCAAGCAGTAATTTGGACAAGATAAGTAGAAAAAATGATAAATAAAAAGAAAAATGTGTTAGCAACATGTAGAATCATGTTGTTTTATCTGGAAAATATTAATAATGATGAAAAAATATAATTTTTTATGTATACGGATAAATTATTTTCTGCATGGTAAGTTATAATGAAAATTTTAATTATTTTTTTCTTTTTCCAGTAATAGATGGTAAATAATACCAATGGTTTAATGAAAATGTAAAATAAGAATAAAATAGAAAAGATAGATAATAATTGAAATATAAATTTAGTAAAATCAGTAAATATAACATAAGTAAAGTATGCGAGAGAAAAGTTATAATATTTTTAATATTCAACTATTTTAAATATTTTCAATATTATACCCTTTTTCTTCTTTTTAATGATATTTAAAATTATCAAACTTATTTTTAAATTATTTATAATATCTATTTTATCTTTATTTATTTTATATTTGTTACCCTCTTGTATTAATTATATTTTTTCAATTTATCCCTTTTTACGTTGACCTTTATCACTTATTGCTCCAGATCTAACCACCCCTAAATTTGGAGGAGGGCGACGTAAGGGACAAATGAGGAATGGTGTGCTGACACACTTGCATGCCTGATGTTGCATTGGCATTATGATGAGGGTGGGCCAGGCGGAGCATTCCCTTTCAAGCTTACGTGCAACAACCAGTCGTTGTAGGACCCATCATCGTGTTTGCATTCATCTCTACGATTGTAACTGTTTGTTTGAGACAGCTGACGGCCAGACTTTCGTCTTCGGCCTTCCCCCATCTGCCTGCTTCGCCATACTAGTCTTTGGCAAACCCTCCAATCCTCCATGGCTTTTTAGGTAAGCTAATTGAGTCCTCCTCCGCCTTCAAAAATCTTCGAGGGTAGGCACGGGGAGTTTTCAGAGGACTAGGCCAGAGTAGGGATTCTTCGGCCCATGCATGTGGCGTGCCAGGTACTTGACACAGACCATCGATGAGCTGGTGGTTCGGGCAATCGAATTCGGAAGTCCATGTGTAGACATTGCTATTTGCTATTGTTAAAGAAAAGGATAGCACACCCCTTTCCTGATATCAAGGTGTGTTTTCTGTTCCACCACCCCCCTTTTGATGACAGCGCACCCGTCGGAGAATAAATGATACCACTCCCACCGCAGACCCCCCACATCGCAGACAATGCCATGGGCAAATATTTATGTCATGGCCACCACATATGTATTTATAGATGAAATCATGGAAACGAACGGGAAGCATGTGTCCCATGAGCAGGGTCATTACTGCGGAGCCCCGTTAGCCCACCTTTACAGACCATTGCTTTCCATGTTTGCTCTCGTCCCGGCATTCAGGACCTGCCCATGAGATGGGAGATTTTACCCAAGAGAGTCTTTAGCTTCCCAATCTAGAAAACCCCTTTAACATAGCCACCTAGCTTTGTAGATTTGTTGGCCCACCCATCCGATATGCACGGTTAAAAGTACATGCATAGTTTGCTAGCCTCGAAGCATTACCAGTTGAAGACGCGTCACAAGTACATGGATCAAAAGTGGTAAAAGAGATGTCCATGTTAATTGCATAGCCCTGCTGCGCAATTAACATGGACATCTCTTTTGCTTCCTCATGCTCCATGGAGTGTGTTTAAAAGTCCCCCCAACAACTTTTCTTCCTTTGCTGCCTCCCTTAATTAATTTGACAATTTAAACATCTATTTCCATGGAAAAGTCTGTATATTTTATCTCAATTCATTTTATGTTTATCTATTTTACTTTTATTAAGTTTATTCATTATTTCTTATATTATCACAGCATTTCCTTTATTTTCAGAGAAGTATTCCACTTTTATTTCTTTTCCCCTTTTTTTACACATCTCTCCCCATCATGAAACACACGTTAATTTCTTTTAATTGATTTGATACTTGCTTTCCTTATGTACTTTAAACAACATTATTTTTTCCTTTATCTCTGTTTATATTTTAAAATTAATCATCATCAAGCATTTTTTTATTGAAAAAGCTCTTATATTCCGTCTTTCTTCACCTTATTTATAATTATTTTATCTTTTTGTCAGCTTTCTATACATATATATATATATATTTTTTATTTTATTTTTTACAATCCGCTGGATATAAAAAGTTATATGAAAAATAACTGAAAGCAGTGTAAGGAGGGAGATGAAAATATTAGCATAATAGATATGGTTATGCTAACTGTAAAATAAATAAAAATAAAATAGTTAGAATTTTTATAAAAAAAAATAATAGAATTTCATATCAAATAAAAGAGAGTATTTGAGCTTTTGCATCCTATTGACATAAAAACGAACAAGCCCCCCATCAGCCTGCCCAAAGTTGTAGCTACGTAATGCTGTAATGAGAATGAGAGGGATCCACTCCTTTAATTTATATCGTACAGATCAGTCAACTCAAACCTCCAATTAAGTTGTGATAATCATCACACAATGATTAGACCCATCCACGTGACAGAGAAAAGGAAATTACGATAAGTGCTTCAAATTGGGTTATCCCCCAATAACAAATGCTCACTGGAGCTTCATTTTAAGGCCATGTGGAAAGGTGGTCTTAGATCTGGTTGGTGTCTTCTGCCACGGAAACAGCAACCGGCATTCCCTTTCTCAGGATGCCAGGATTCTTTCCTTCTAAATCACTCAATGGGCCAATGGCATTGGTTGGACTTTGGAGGCTCAGACATGGCAGAACACGTGCATCGTAAGAGGCTACACATGGGAGTTGGAGAGATGATTCGTATTTATTAAGGCTGGAGTTTTTGTTTATGCTTTTGCAGAAGGTGGCGTGTCCATTTCAAAACTTGTAGTAGAAATGCATATCCGTTAGCTTATTAATATAAAGGAATAGCATATTGGAACAGCCTTTAGGTTGCATTGGCCCAATTTATATGCTGTTTTCTTTACTAATATTTTAGAAAGCATTTATGGGGTTATCTAAACAGACATTCTCTAGATGGCCATAAACATTTGAGAAAAATGATTTTATGATAATATTATCATCGAAAATCCCCATGAAAATGGTGCATTAGGGTCATGACCAAGTATAAGTAAAATCAAATTCATTCATTATGTTTGGATCTGTCTGTTTAACTAACATTTAAAAATCATCTTAATTAGATATTTAGGTATAGATCATAGACACTGAGATAATCGTTATGGGTGCATATTCATTCTAAAACGAAATGAATTTTGTAAATCATCTAATTTTAGAATTAACATTTTTTTATTTTAATTAAATCAATAGCGTCAGGCTTGACGTATAGATTGGATCCAACTTATACATGATTATGAGCCCCGAACAAACCATTTGCATTGTATTTTCAGGGAGACAACACCATGAAGTTATTGCCCAACATTGTAATCTTGAAATCTGGTAATAAAATCAATTAATTTATGACCAAAATTGGGTTTGGTGACCTAACACGGTACCAATTTTAGCCCGTGCAGCATTGAAGGACTGATCGAAGACGTGGCGCTAGTCTGTCCATGCATACCGATTTGATGTTTTGCTTACTACCACAAACAATATTTAATTGGATCACAATAGTGGGTTGAATAGAGAGGAATTGAATGCCAAGAAAAATACAATTTTTTTGTCTATTTATATTAAGTTGGTTGCCCCAATTTGTACCTGATAGCGACGTCGCAATCAGTTTCAGGCAACAAAGGCAGATATACGTGCGATTTCAGGCTGACGGTGGATCGTCAATATATTGACGGAATAATCACTAGGGTAGCATCTAATAGTGAAGAAAAGGTAATACTAGAAGTGAGTAAATTACACTTACGCCCTTAAAGTTTTCTTTAATCATGTGTTTACTCTTTTAAAATTTTCAAATTTCTACTGTATTCCTTGAATTTACGCATCTGCACCTAACATCAACAGTCGATGGCTGCAGCAATGCAATGCTTGCAAGCATCTCTCATTCTTTTCATAAAAAGGCTTTGAATAGCCCTGCAATTAAAGCATATAGGCCCCTTTTGACAATTAAATAATTTTAATTAGTTAATATTCATTCTTTTTTTAGTTATTTAGTAGCTCACATGAGTTTTTAATTAAAATAATCTTCAGTTACTAACCAAACAAAGAATGATAAATTCATAGTTGGATCGGATTTCATATGATTATCAAAGCATAGACAAAACTAAGTCATTCTACAAATTGACTTCTATTTTATGAGTACCATAAAAGCCAATTTACTTATAAATTCAAAAAAATAGAAAACTATATTTAATTCATATTGAAAAAAATGAAAGAGGTCTTAATGTCTCGCATCATGATAACTCGCGTTCGTTGATGGTAATCTTTCAAAAATAGGGATGCTTTTTAGGCACTATGTCGCGACAGGTCAATGCCATTCGCATCAAGGGCATGGTATGCAGGAAGGTGTCGGGTTCAGAAATGTTGTTACTATATTGAAATATTATTCATGGAGCATCGGTGCGGCCGAGTAAGTGCTGGAAACCCGTGTAACAGGAAATATTCGACCATTTTAGGCTGACCGACCTTCAAATATCTCCACAAATAACAATTGGCGATCCACAAATAACAAATATCTTTCTATGTGGCTCAATATGCTATTTCGCAAAAAGTATGGTTTTAAAATCAGCAAATAATTATGGGATTCAATTTACAAGGTCCACGTTCTTCGATATAAACGGAGAAATTAAGATAATGAGGCACATCATATTCATGATAAAATTCTTAATTAAAAAAGGAAAGTGTATAAAATCCCTTTCCATTTATAATTATTGTGATTTAAGTCCGGCTTTGATATCATGTGAGATGAATTAGTTTTATCCAAAAATAACTGGCTAGTTTAGAGGACTGTCTTCCACATATGCCAACAGGGATGTGGGGAAAGTATGGTTTAAGCGAATCATAGGTGCATAGCATAAACAGGCATGGGTCAAGAGAATTGAATTGAACTAGTGGTTGAACCGGTCAAGCATAGTTAACAGTCCAACAGTTCTTATTGGTTGAACTTTTCTTATTTTTCTTGAAATATAATTTTAAAAAATATAAATAATAAATATTAATCTAAACATATAGATATTTTATATAATATTTTATTATTTTGATTTATTCTTTTATTACGTTAATAATATTAATATTTTTAGAAAATTACTATCAAATTGAACCGGTCCGGGTTCGGTTATCATAACACTGGGCGAGGTAAGGTAGATTCACGTAGCGAGTCTGCCGAGTCATGGGATTATTGTGTAAGCACATCAACATAGTAGCAGCCATCGAACCCCAGCAAATGGAATTAGACAGTAGAAATGAGATCCAAGTGAGTAAAAATTAATGGTCAGCAAAGATGTTCAGATGAAGATCGCTTTCACAAGCCAGGCTCAATCTTAATTGCATTTGGTCGACTATCGGCGTAAATTTCCATGATGGCATGATCATTCGTACTCCCGCATTTATACGATGCACCGTTCGCATTCAACGCTTATCAACCGTACCGAGGTCAAACTGTCAAAATCATGAACCCACCGTTTTTGAGATGGATTCCTGATCAAAATTGTGATTAATCTGCTGACTAAATAAATTATTTTAATCTGCTGACTAAATAAATTATTTTAAGTATAATAATGAATTTAAATCTTATTAAAACATATATCAGGCACATGCAATAAAAGTCCTTTTTGTCTTAAAGAGTCACTTAGTTGTTGTTGTTAGCTGAGAGAAAATGGCCCGTTGGCTTTTTTGGGTCTAACTTTTTATAACTGGTCGCCAACATCCATGTGCAATGGGCCACGCAATTTGGACAATTCCGCTTTTTGCTGACTGTGCATCACTTGCAAAAGGCTTCTCATTGCATGCACATGGAGCCCACGCTCGGCCCGAGCATCGAAACACTCCGCGCCTGCTCAATATACATGCTTACAGGTGGACCATGACGCTCCATAATCAAAATGGACCACCACACATCGTGCCACGGTGGGCCAACGTATAAAGGAGGTTGCAAGCGCTCCCGTGCAACAGGTTCAGCAGATCATCTGGATGTTATTAGATGGATAATTTCCAATAAATTGTGTTAAAATATATGTACATGGATGAAAATACTCTAAAAATTTTAAAAATCGTAGCGTTGAAAAAATATCTTAAAATTACAATTTTAAAATAAATAAATTTAAATGAAGCATAAATTAAAAATTGTTATACAAAATAAATTTTTCTTTTATTTTTTACAAAAAATATTTTTAAGGTTTAAAGATTAAGAGCTTTTAAAAATATTTTTACTTTGAAAGAATGTTCTTTATTTATACTTAGATTATATATAACTAGGATTATATAATTAATTTATAACTTAATAAAACTTAATTTTAAAATAACCGATTTGACACCCAATTTTTTAAAAAGTAGGGTAAGTTCGATATCAAACCGAACTGACTTAAAATATAGGATAGCATAGGATTCTTATAAATAGGAGTAGGGTATGATCATCGAAGAACTAACATGAACCTAGTTGCACCCCTAAGTTCAATGATGCCGAATCAGGGTTAGCTTTTTGATGAGCGAACATTTCTGTGCATTGTCCACCCACCAAGGGAAGCAGTCGGATGTACGCGAACCAACTGCGCGTTGGATGAGCTACCAAGATCTAAATGCATGGCAGCTCATGCAGTGCTTACTAATCGTTCATTTCAGCCTTCTAATTTCTCAGGCAGGGATTAGGAGAAGTGAAAAAGGAGAGTCGCGACACGCGCAAGATCCTGAACTTCTAATTCCATGCAGTTTCGCGCTTGTTGGGAATCATTTCTCGGGGATACTACAGGTTGATTGCATCTCAAGGCGAACAAACACATGGAAAGAGAAAAGGGAAGGAATGATTTAGACAAGGAACAACTCTTGATTCGATCGTTAGATTGTTAAGCTAGAGTTACAAAAAAGGTGATGCTTCGATTTCCTCGTCTTGGCCGTCAAAAAGTTGATCGAACACGCGCCCAACTGTCAAGATCA
This sequence comes from Pouteria campechiana, assembly GCA_036873735.1. Lineage (NCBI taxonomy): Eukaryota > Viridiplantae > Streptophyta > Magnoliopsida > Ericales > Sapotaceae > Pouteria > Pouteria campechiana. The sequence goes on from JAYJMB010025767.1 coordinate 38,077, forward strand.
TAGCCCAACACTGCTTTTTGCGCAAGATATTGCCACTCTTTTGGTTCGGCGGAAAGCAAAGTTAAATTTCCAAGACATAAAACCATTATAACTGCTATCATTTTAGCCATGGTTACCCCATATCTTTGTATTTTAACTTTATTTATTACATGGCTTGTATCATCTAATATTTTTCTTTTACATTTCCTTTCTTGTCAACCAAATATACCGTTTGTACTGAAAAAAATAAAAGAGCAATGAAAATCTGCCTTTAAATATATGCAAAAATTATATCAAAATTTTGTAGCAGTTTCATCCATAAAGTGAACAAAGATAGATTAGATATTATTTTTGGTAAAATATAACTAATGAAATAAAATAAAATTATGTTGTTAGTTGTATATTACATCATAATAGCAATTTTCAATTTTTGGAACTAAAATTTCCTCTTGGATACGTTTGGAGAGAAGATGAAAAGGAAATGCATGAGGAGATAAAAGTTTGGTATGGAAAAATTTGTGAAAGGAGAAATGATAATGATAGCAAGATCTGAAGTGATGTGAATTATAAATGAATAAAAGTTAGATGAATATTTTTAAAAATGTAGATAATGGTGTAAAAAATAAAAATTATTATTATTAGCTATAGATAATTAAATAGAGAGTAAAAAAGAGGGCTTTATAACTTTTTTCTATTTTTGGAGCTTTTACACCTTATTTATGTGTAGCACCCCGCCGGCCTACACCACCCCTGGCCGATGGTTGCTACATATTGATCCATAAATGTGCTGGCCGATGTACAATTTTTAATAAAAATTT
>JAYJMB010025778.1:0-32425 GCA_036873735.1 Pouteria campechiana
AAAATCATGGTATTATCATGTGGATTTATGGTGTAAAGTGGAGTAACGACCCCAGGAGGGCGGGGCGTTACACAATCCCAACATGTAATTAACCCAACTCACTTGTAATCCCAGGTCCTATAATGAATTCATCAGCAACCTTGTTAGTGCACACAGCCCATTGCTCAAACAGTTAATGGACAGGATTTGGAATTCATATCTACAACCATCAGTCGGTCAAAAATTTGTTTCTAATATACATGGCCGATTACCCTTAATGAATCCACACTTAATAACATCATTAATTCTCTAATCATTCCACTATTCATGGAATTAACCTAACCCCAACTACTAAAAAAAGTCAAAACATCAAATTGAACCAATTTTTGCATGTAAAATTTACACTAGACATGTTGTTTGGCTATAATTAGCATTTACGTCTTGTTTTCACCTTCTAACCTTCACTCCTCTACCATGGGTTCTAAAACCTTGATTTGTCAGTTGTTAACTCTTACTTTTTTTATGCTCAAATGAAGTCTTCACAAAGCAAGAGTGGAGCAAAACTGAAGGCAATCGATCTACGATCAATTTGGGTTAGTTTCTTGCATTGAAATCCAAATTTTTAGGAGCTAAAATGGAGCGTTTGGGGGGCTAAGAATGGTTGGTTCCATATTTAAGAGGGATGATGGAGCACCAAAACTAAAGCCCTTTTAGCAGTTTGGTGGCCTACCAAAGGCCATGCATGGGCAATCTAAATTAGTTGTCCTACACTGCATTTGGCTGCCGAATACCCTTCCAATCATCCTAATATTCATTATAATATGTATTTTTATTCAAATTTTCTCAATATACACATAATTATTATGTACCTAAGTACTGACATTGGCAATGCCAAACCACAACCAAATTTCCTAGTTTTGAAATTTTTTGGGCCTCACATTCCAACCCCCTTAGAAAAAGTTTCAACCTCGAAACTCAAATGAACAAGTGGGGGTCTTTGGCTCTCATAGTCTCCTCTAGTTCCCATGTCGCCTCATCCTCTAGGTGATGGACCCACTGCACCTTTACTAGTCAAATTACCTTATTCCTCAATTTTTTCTCTCTGGAATCAAGTATTCATACTGGTTGTTCAATGTACTATTGATTCTCCCTAATTTGTATATCGTTTGGGGCTAATACATGAGAAGAATCTAGCTCATACTTTCTTAAAGAGGATACATGAAATACATTATGGATTCCACTCAACAATGGCGATAATGCAATGCGTAAGCTACCTTACCGATCCACTCCAAGATTTCATATGGGTCAATGAATCTTGGACTCAACTTACCTTTAGTACCTAATCGCACTACCCACTTTATGGAAGATACTTTCAGGAAAACTTTGTCTCCCACCTAAAAATCTAGATCACGCCTTCTAATATCTGCATAACTCTTTTGGCGTGACTGCAATCTAAATCTTCTGCTTGATCTGAGCCACTTTTTCAACTGTATTTACTATCCTCTATGGCCCCACAAGAGTAGCCTCACCAACTTCAGTCCGGTGTAAAGGAGATCTACACTTATGCCCATACAAAGCTTCAAAACGAGCTATCTGAATACTAGAGTGATAACTATTGTTATATGCAAACTCAATTAAAGAAAGATACTGGCTCCATACCTTACTCAAATCTAGTATGCATGCTCTCAACATGTCTTCTATTTGCTGATTCACTCTCTCAGTTTGCCTATCTGTCTGAGGATGATATGTACTGCTGAAGTACAACCATCTACCCATTGCTCTCTGCAATGCTCTCCATAATTTTGACATAAACACTGAACCCCTATTTGAGATGATCACCTTGGGTACACCATGTAATCTCATGATCTCATTATGGTAGATCCAGGCATACTTTTCGGCAATAAAAGTAGTCCTGATGGTCATAAAGTGAGCGGATTTTGTCAATCAATCAATAATTACCCATATGCAATCAAATCCAGCCATCGTCTAACTTAGTAATGAAATCCATAGTGATGTTTGTCCATTTTCACTCAGGGATCTCAATAGACTATACTAATCCGTCTGGCCTTTAATGCTCTGCCTTGACTTTTTGACATGTCAAGCATCTGGCTATATCGGCCTTTATACCATTCCACCAATATTGGGATCTCAAGTCATGATGCATCTTGTTGCCACCAGGATGTATTGTGTATGGTGAGTAGTGTGCCTCCTCTAAAGATTTATGCACTACTGTCGATCCCTTCGGAAGCGCTAACTGATTCCTGTATTTCAGAAGATCGTCTGTACCAACCAAGAAATCTGGTAGCTCATTTTGCCTTGCTTCATTCTTAATATTTGGAATTCTTCATTTGTTTCTTTCACTTGAGCAACCTGAATCTCATCCAATAAGGTGGGAAGAATACTTGACTAACACATTGAGGCAACTATGCCCTTCATTCCTTCATGTAAGTCTAGCTCCCTCAATTCTTCAAACAACTCATTCTTCCTCGTAATCATACAAGCTAGGTTGCTACCAGATTTTTTGCTTAATGCATCGGTGACTACATTTGCCTTGTCAGGATGATAATGAATATTCAGATCATAATCCTCAAGTAATTCAACCCACCATCTCTGCCTCACATTCAATTCTTTTGGGGTGAAGACGTAATGCAAGCTCTTATGATCAGTATAAATGTCACATTTTTCCTCACATAAGTAATGTCTCCAAATCTTTAAGGCAAATACTATAGCTGCTGACTCCAAGTCATGAGTGGGATAGTTATGCTCATGAGGCTTGAACTGTCGGGAAGCATAGGCTACTACCTTCCCATTCTGCATCAAGACACATCCAAGTTTGCTTTTGTATGCATCACTATATACCACAAATCATCCTCTACCTAATGGTATAGTGAGAATCAGAGCCTCAACTAATCATCTCTTTTGCTCTTGAAAGGCCTCCTCACACTGAGTTGTCCACTAAAATGGAACACCCTTTCGGGTCACCTATATCAGTGGCATGGCTATGGTGGAAAATCCTCAACAAATTGGCGATAATACCCAACCAAGCCAAAAAAACTATGGACCTCTGGCACCGTAGTTGGTCTTGGCTAGTTCACCATAGCCTCAATCTTATGAGGGACTACAAAAATACCATCACCAGATACAATGTGTCCTAGAAAGGCAACACAGTTCATCCAGAAATTGCACTTTTTCAGTTTAGCATATAACTTTTCTTCTCTCAACCTTTGCAATGTCAACCTTAAGTGTGACTCATGCTCCTTACTTCTCTTCAAGTATATCAAGATGTCATCAATGAAAACAATCACAAAGTGATCCAAATAGGGCCTAAACACTCTATTCATCAAATCCATAAATACCATAGGAGCATTAGTAAGCCCAAATGGCATCACTAGGAACACATAATGTCCATACTGTGTTCTGAAAGCTATTTTGGGTATATCTGTAGGCTTCACCCTCAATTGGTGATAACCAGTCTGCAAGTCTATCTTAGAAAGCATGGTAGCCCCGTACAAATGATTTAATAGATCATCAATTTGAGGCAATGGATACTTATTCTTGATGGTCACCTTATTCAACTCTCTATAATCAATATGTAATTTTAAGCTTCCATCTTTCTTTTTCAAGAACAAGACCAGTGCACCCCACGTTGATACTCTGAGATGGATGAATCCCTTGTCTATAAGGTCCTGTAGCTGCACCTTAAGCTTTGCTAAATCTACTAGTGCCATCCTATAAGGAGCCTTAAACACTGGCTCTACTTTCAGCTATAAATCAATACCAAATCCTACCTCCCTCTCTAGAGGTAATCCAGATAGCTCACCAAGAAATACATCTGGAAACTCATAGATTACAGGTATATCTTCCAAAGCTAGGTGCTCAGAATGTGTGTCAATAGATGACACTAAGTAGGCTTCATGTCCCTTTTATACTACACATAGTGCCTTCATGGCAATCACAAGTTTTGGGATTTCACCCTTAGGTGAGCTATAAAAGACAATCTCAACTCCATTTGGAGTTTTCAAGATTACCTGCTTATTCTTATAGTCCATTCTTGCCTCATGCTTAGATAACCAGTCCATACCCAATATAATATCCAAGCCATCCATATTCAACATAATAAAATTAGCATAAAACTGTTGGCTCTCAATTATAATAGGCACCTCTATACAGATTTCTATGACTCTACTAACTGCCTTCAATGGCGTAGATACCTCTACCACATGTGGCATAGCATGTGAAAACAATCCAGCTTGGTCCACAAATGCAATGGAAACAAAAGACTGGGATGCATCTGGATCAAATAATATGCATGCCATGTAGTCACGAACCAGGAGATAACCGTATTCACATGATTCATGGCATGGGCCTCCTGAGCATTTGTAGTCTGGACTACTACAGTCAATGCCGGCCTCTGCTGCACCTATGGTCTGCATGGAGCTATATAAGGCCCATGACCTTGACCTCACATCTACATCTGTCACGCCCCACTTTTGGAGGCGTGACTTATCATTTTGCACTATATTTCACCTCGAATTACCCACTTTTAGGGTGGGGTGCTTTGTCTAAAATTTGGCAAAGCCTCCTCTGAATTTCATCCATTCAAACTTGTATAATCATACTATACATTGGCTTCAAATAAATCAATGAAACAATTTTAAAACATACATACCCACATTCCCACAGCCCAGAATCTATATCACACCATGATGGCAATAACCTAACTTATTTTAAGATACACAATATGCACATTTTTATACTATTATGACATGCCACTTCATTAAAATATACATCAAGGACAATTTAATATAATTATACATCACTTGAGATCTTTGAATATAAATATACAATGACATATGAATTTCCAATAAAAATTATTCTATTATTACAATATGGTCTTTAACATTGGCTCACCAAGCCCAAACCTTAGTTAAGAATCTTCTTCTGGCCTGTCAACTAAAATTTCAAACAAGAAGGCGTGAGTTCGGGTGACTCAGTAAGTAGGTATGTTAAATAAACAAAATCATGATCAATAAACAATTATCAATGATATGTTATTTTTAATCCAAAATCTGTATCATTCATACTCAACATCACAATTATTAAATTTTATAATTTACAACTATTTTAAAGGGGATAATTTCCGTCCCTTTCAATAGACATCCATAAACAAGACTAATGACACCTACAGTGGAATATGTCATAATCCCACCAAATGTTCATGTCTTACCCAAAACATTAATAATTTCAATCTAAGGGATACTCACTATCCCTCATAATCAGATAACATCAATCTTAATCAAACATGGGATATCCACTATCCCCATCCAAAACACACATGCTCGGAAACAAATAAATGGGATATTCATCCCCATATTAATCAAAGAAGGGTGCCTACTTACCTTAGATTCTCAACTCCAAGCTGTTCTCCTAGCTCTATACCTTTTTATCCTTCTCAGATCATCCTGTACAAGGTAAAATCTCATTCATTACAAATATAACTCGAACTAATTTCTTCCAAACCAATGAATATGATTTATGTCTAAACCCATATATCTCATACACATCACATTATACATAATAATCATGCTACATTGGTCATTCAAGCCATATGCATGACTTTACTCAAAATTACTACTTAGGTTTCTTTTTCTTCTTATTATTTTTATATATCCCAAAATACTAAAATTTATAGAATTCATGGTCCAAACTCTACCCATTTGCTCATGAGTAGATTTTAAACACCACAGGTGTTACAGCATCCCACCATGCTCTAGCTACTGTGGCACTTGAGAGGCTATGCTCTCACTTCTCCCCTGTGCTAGAGGATAGTCTCTATTGATGTGACCTACTCCTCTACACAAGAAACAACTCAAGGGCCTCCTTTGCTCAAGCCCTCATGCTTGTTCTGTAGTCTAACCTACCTCTACCATCTACCCTAGAGTGGATCGTGTCTGGCATGTCTCTGGCCTTCTATTCAATAGGGGACACTCAAATTGCCTATGTCTGGGTTGTTTGCAATGGGAACACACTCTACCCGAAGTCGTTGTGCTGCTCTACTCAGTCTGGGCTTCTTCTTATGCCCCATCTTAGTGTCCCTAGCACACCTCCTCTCCCTAACTCTATTTTGCTCCTCATCCTCCCACTCCATCATGCAGGTAGGCTCCAAAATGTCCTCATATCGAGTCAAAGCTAATAGAATCAACCTCTACCGAATGGTTAGCCTTAATCTGCCCTAGAATTTCTGTGTAGTCTCAATTGAATCCATCCAAGCCCATGGCACAAATCTGGCTAATGACCTAAAGAGCTCATCATATTCTTCTATTGTTTACTTTCCCTAGAATAATGTCAGAAATTCTGTGGCTCAGTGAGTCTTGTAACTAACAGGGATATACCTGCGGAGCAACCTCTTTTTGAAGTTTTCCCATATCATCCCTACTCCATTATCTGGAGTAGTCAGTCTCTCTGCTTTCCACCACTACTTGGCCTCATCCTCAAACTGGTAGGTAGCATACAGTACCTAGTGCTCTTTTGGGCAGTGCATATACATGAATGCCTTCTCCATTCCCTTTACCCAAGCCTCCATAATTCTATAATCTTTCTATCCCTTGAAGACTAGGGGCTTCATACTTTGAAAAGTCTTCATATTAAGGCCCAATTTAGGCTATCTCTGCAATGGATGCCTCATGTCTCCTTCCATGGCTACCTGCCCTGCACGCTGCCCAGCCAATGGATGAGTACCCTTAGTCTAACTCTATTGTGTTCGAATCAGCTCTTGTAATGTCTGGGTAAGGCCTACCAATACTATAACCAACTCTGGAGCCACAACCTAAGGTGGCACCTACGGTACAGCCCCACCACTAAGACTGACTGTGTCTACTCTACCTGCCCTCATAGGTCCTTAGGCAACTCGTTGGGATCACGATCAGAGGATGGCTCATTGGTCATCTCCTCACCCCAGTTTGGGTCAAGCCCAACACCTCCTCTGTCTTAGGGGTCTCAACTAGAGCATCTCTAATGGCCACTCCAATCGCATAGGTGCTGGTGCAGGTTTGCCTACGTGGTGGTTCTTCCTCCACCATCAATGCTTTCTCCTTATCAACTTATCTCCTCAGTGCCATTACTGCACAGAAAACATTATCAATTCTAGTTCATGAATTACAAACTTACATTAAGCATAAACAATTAAAACCTAAGTATATTAACGCTTCCCCATGTTTCTAGCGATTCACCGACTCAATTGCAATTTATACTAGGCATGTCATTCACTTACACATAACATCTTTTAATACCATTACTATTTCGGGACTTGCCTTCAGCCTTACTACCATCTAGGTATTAGGCATAACTCCACTCTGATACCACTCTGTAACACCCTGCAACTCAGGCACTGCCATCTCACACTCAAGAGGAGAATCTGATAGCATCTCCCCAGAAATGCTCGAAATTCCACACCTGTACAATCTTAATCATACATTAAAACACCACATAATACATTACACTAGCATGCTAAGCCCATACATAACCACATAAGCCCAGAACTGTAGTCGCATAGTAATGGTATTAAGGAATTACACATATAATCATACAACATGAATGACATGTCAAACCACTAGTCATATAATTATAATTCACATCAGTTTTACACCTTAAATATTTACATAATATCACAATCTCCAAAAATATATTTACAAGGGCCAAAATGTGTAAAAGAATAGACCACAAACAGCTTAGGTCATGCCCTATCCCAATCTGGAAGCCCAACCCCACATTAGGCGCCCTTGTTTGACCTGTCGGCTGAAAACAAAATAAAATAGGGTGAGTCAGGGCAACTCAGTAAGCAGAGATGTAACTAAACCAATAGTGGAAAAATAAGCTCAGAAATAAAATAACTTAAACATAATCAATAACTAGGAATAGGCGTCAATATGCAATCCAAATGATATCATAAGATGAATATAATTCATGTTATGAAACCCTAAATTGGGTGTATCCCTTTTCATATTGAACGTACAATAATGAGTAATATCTTCTCAAAGCAATACCGAACCAACCCACCATTTATCATTAATCATCTACCTTATTTCATTAATAACATTAATCACTATCTTGGTGCTCATTGTGTAGACCCAACCTTCTTGTCACTAACTTTGGTGTGTTTTGGTCCCACCCTATATCCTTGGTTACGATGCTTGCTAGGAGTTGCAACTTGACTAGGCCAAACCCGCCCCAGTGATCACTTTGCTCTCTTTGCTCCACAGGAATCATAGGTTCTCCATCTACACCTAATGAAGTAATCAAGAGGGTCTCACAAATCAAGCTAATTCGGACCTCACCCTACATGGGTGTCAGGTCTACCAGGCTATCCAGGCATCACAGCCAAGTCCCAGGTCAATCTTGACTCTTCACCTTCACTCTAAGTGGAACATGGACTAACCAAGCAACATAGCCAAGCCCCAGGCCAAACCTTAGCCTACATGCCGTGGCCACCAAGTGGAACCAACCTCGGGCCTAACTGGCCCTCTTATTGTCAAGGCACTTCAATCCTAGGCCCACTAGGCCTCTATGCCACCCAAACAATCCTATCTAGCCAACCAAGCCTCTACACTTCTCAACCCATCTCAATTTAGTCAAGCATCCAAGCTCTAAAAGTTATGCTAAATTTTTAAATTCATCATCAGGAAGCAGTTGTAGTAATTTGCTAGTAACTTCTCATAAGAATTCCACATTGACTGATTTTTCTTCTAGTAGATAGATAATTTCAGGGCCTATAACTTTCATTTTAACCCCTTTTTCTAATTAAGCATAGATTTTGAGTCGTGGATTCTACACTTAATGCCTTTTGCAGTTCATTTTCTCTAAATCAATTTCAGTACTTTGACTCTAAATTCTTCATATTAATAATAAATTAAATAATTATTTTTTCATTAGTCAGATAATTTATATATATAGCTTTTATGTTTACAATATTTTATAATTCATCCCCTATCTATGCCAAAAATTTAATTAAAATGACTCATCTTGTTAATTTTGGTACTTAATTATTCCATTGGAGCAATTTTGGCACTTTAATCATAACTTACACATATAATATAATACCCAAATTATATGATTCTTATCTTATTAGAAAGATAATTTCAATACATACAACTTTTCCTAATTCATCCAATATAGGTGTCCAAAATTAGCCACAAGTGACGCCACATTATGTGCACCACTAGTCACATACCGATCACTGTTTACGCATGGTCCACTTGGTGGCATCATAACTCTTCATCCTAATGTTTAAATAACATGATATATGATGTTTTTGAAAGCCCACATATCCCTCTTAAAACTCCAATCAAGTGATCATTCCAAATAGTCCACTAAACATGCTTGAAACTTGCCTAAAGTTGGCCAAAAATCAGTTTTTGCAATAGTGCAAAACACACTACATACATGGCTATTTCATGCTCATTGCCTATAATATATCCATTCTACATTCTAAGTATTCACTTTACACTAAAGGATTCATAATCCAAGCTGTAAAATAATTGAATTATCATTCATGAAGCAAGGATCATATCCAAATGAAATATGCCCGGTACATATATTAACCTGAAATGTAATTGCATTCCATAATTAGTATAGCATAAACTGCTTACCAATTTAATGTTGCACTAGAATCAATACCAACTCTTAATTTTTTAGTCTATGTTGTTTTATTGTGGCCTTTATACCATTGTTTTAAAAATAGTTTGTTTTAAATAATAGTTCCTTTTGGAATCATTTACTAATGTTATATGTTTTATGTTTTTCTATAGACATATATGTTCAAAAAAAATTCTAAAATTAGGAGATCAATGACAAGAGCATGATGAATTCAATATAACTTAGAGAAAATGGAAGACTCATGTTTAGTCTACATACTTAACTTAAGCACTCGTTGAGTTGCACTTACGATTCCCCATTCACTTGAACACTTAGACATGATGTGCTTGGTTACTTGTGTATTAAGATATGGTTGAAACAATTATATAAATAAGACTTATTTGAGATCCTAAAGCTTGTTTTGATCATTATTTAAGCCAAAACTTCAATACTAAATCACTAAGAAAATGATTTAGGCACTCATTATTCAGTTTAAGCCTTTTGAACTAACCCAACACATCATTATCACTAGTATCCCCATTAATACAGCCCACATATGATGTATAAATAAAGAATGCAGTTATTGAAGATAAAATTTACATCTCTATGTATCTACTTTATGAATCCCTTATCCATTTCCTTGTTAACTAAACTAAAGGCCCCGCTACATGCCTATTAAGACTTATTGATTCTTGGTGATAAGTTGTTAAAATTAGTGGAAGCATGTTGAGATATGAGCTTATGGAGTGACATGATAGGTTCCTTCAGTTGTTAGACTATGTCTAAGTTATAAGTAAATAAATGACATTGGCTACATCTTGTGCACTCACATAGGAAATCAAGAGTAAACTACAAAAAAAATCTTGGGTTAACATTTTAGATGAGCATTACATTCTGCAATTTTGTCTCAAGTTATATGATATTAATCATTTTCAGATGTTAGAAAAAATTAAACCTTGTCATTGTATTTCTTGTTTTTATTTTATCAAAATGTTTTGTGAATAATTAAAAGTTTATTTGTGCTTTGTTTTATTTTAGGATGTTTAGTTAGGCTTTGTTTTGTTTGAGGACTAGCAAAAATTTATCTCTGGGAGTATTTGATAAGTGAATTTTATTCACTTATACCATATCTTTTTGGCTTAGTTTTTAATAGATCTTTGAGCTATTTTTAGTAATTTATATTGCTTTTGTTTATGTTTGTTTGTAGGCATTTAGAGCAAAAAATTAATGAGGGAATGAGAGAATGCATTGAAGCATGGAGGATAAAGCAATAACCAAGAATGATCACTAAGAAATAAACAACCAGTGTGTGAGTGCCTAGGCATTCAAATTAATTGCCTTGGTGCTCAAAATGCTGGATGGAAGATTGTGTAGTGGGCAGAGATCAAGCACTATGACATTTGATTCAGATGTCCAAACATTCATAGCGAGCATCACAGCATGCAAATTAGATGTTGTGGCATCCATCTGATTTTTAGCAAAAAGTTCATATGCAAAAATTCAAGTGCCACGACATTCAATTTTGATGTTGCAACATTTACACATGTAGACAAGATCCAAATTTTTGGGAAAAGCATTGAAAAATTGCAAATGCTTAACCCTAATGGAGGAGCCTATAAAAAGGAAGCAATGGCACATTTTTGGGATCTTCTTGGCAAGAGTTAGCAGCTGTAAACTATAGAGAAGGCAACAACACAAGATTTGGAGGGCAGATGTCTCTTACCTTGAGAGTAAGCTATCAAAAGAGCAAGAGGAGGAAGAGCATTACATGGAATAGAGTTTTCTTTGATCCCTTCTTGTTCTTTTCATTCTATTTCATTTCTTAATTATGTATAAGATGATGTGTATGGGTTTTCTGGATTTCATTATGAACTAAGCACTTTATTTAGTAATTTCCCTTTGTTAATCATGTTCAAGACAATGTATATTATTTTCCTTGATTGTATCATGAGCTAAGCACATTAATCTAGGGGAACGATGTAGCTGGATAATGAGTATTTGATTTTATTATGTTTAATGCATGGATATCTCTATCATCATGATCATCTCATGGTGGTTAATCATGGTCTAATTCAATTATCATTTCTCAGCCTCAAATCGAATCACACATCATGTTGAAAGGGCTAGTATTCTTTCACAAGCATTAACATTAGATTAAACACTCTACGTAGATGATGAACAAACAAAAAAGTGCATTAAACATAATAAAACAAAATACTCATTATCCAGCTACATCGTTTCCCTAGATTAATGTGCTTAGGTCATGATATAATCCAGGAAAATAATATACATTGTCTTGAACATGATTAACAAAGGGAAATGGCGAAAAAAGAACAAAGAAAGATTAAGAGATAAGCTTTTCCACTTAGTGTTTTATGCACTTTGCTCCCTTATCAACTCCCTCTTCCTTTGCAAGAAGATTCCCTTTTCAATCTTCTATATTTCCTTACCTTTCTTATTTCTCTACTTCCAAACCTTCCTAAGTGTATCCAAAGACATGCCAAAAATTCATTTTATATCATCTTCATTAGGGTTTAGCTTTGGTGTGTAAGTCAAACAAGATCCTAAAAATTCAAAAAATTGTCTATAGCATTGTGCCGTGGCATGTAATCACTACCTTGTTGAAATTTTGCACATATTAGTTTCCATGTTGCAACATAGAAATTTTGTGTTGTGGCATGTAATGATCTATCTTGCCATTTTTCACATTGTGTTGTGGCATGGAAATGCTATGCCATGGCATGAAATTTCTATCCACCAGATACATGTATTGTATTTTAACCATAACTTTCTCATCCGATATTGGAATCATGTGATTCTTATTGCATTGAAAATATAATGTGAAGATTTAAAACTATTATGTTGAAAACTTTTTCCAAATCATCCTCTATATGTGCCATATTATGATTATAAGTGGCACCATATTTTACACATCTGAAGTTGGTTTTAGCTGGATTGAAGTTTGAGATAATTATAGTTTTTTACCCATAACTTTGATGTTTGATTTCCAAATCCTATGATTCTTGATTTATTGGATAAATAACTTGAAGATAAAACTTCTATGTTGAACATGCTATCTAAATCGGTTTCCATATATACCAAAAATGGCCTCAAAATGACATGTTTTGATACGTGAAACACCAACTCCATTAAGTGCAATATTTAATCAAATGTGATTATAATCCAATAAAATCATGTAAGATGAAGATCCAAAATAAGTGAATTTAAGTATAAAAATATGACAAATTATGAGCTTATGGCCCCACTTAGTTCACACATTCGCACATGAATACAAGGAAGCTTACTTACCTGCATGATTCTTTAAGTTCCATAGCTTCTCATGTTCCATGATTTAGCTTTTCATCCTTACTCAAACAATCCTACACATACAACATATACCAAAATTCAATTTACACCTATTTTTCATACAAGAGTAGTTATAATTGAGCCATTTCAAATTATTTAAATATAATTTTAAAGTGCCACCATCTATCCATTCTAGGGATGCTTTCCAAGTGCATTTCCAATGCATTTCTAGTACAAAGTTTCATTTTAATATCATCCATATGGCTACCTAACTTTAATCTCTTAGAACTCTTTATTCAATACATTTATTACCTTGATTTAATGTTAAATCCATGGCTCATCTAATGGTAAATTTACTACTGCAATATAACTAGTCAATCGCTTCATGTTTTTCATTAAAGCACTTCGTCAAACATAAATTACACTATGTACAGTAGGTCACTTACATAATCAATGTAATATAATTGATATTTAGCATATACACCATTAAAACAAATCTATTTCCCAATCACTTATGCTTCAAAACAAGTTAATCCTTCATCCCATTTCACTAGGGTTTTATGATTTTCATCAACTTGTTTACACATACTTTATTGCTCACATAGCATTTCATCAAATGGTGCACATATACCATTTAAACCTTAAACCTTAGTGTCTTAATGAAATGTCTCAAAGAGACTTTATTCTTAATCACATATATCCATCATATTATACAATTTATATGTAAGTAACCATGAAAACAACTAATTAAGTCATTAACTCACTTGATTCATTAATTAAATATCTGGCATACAAAATTCCCTTTGCTATAGTGGCTTAAGTTACCATCTAGCCACAAAGTCATATTTTCTATACCCAAGTTATTTCAAAATAGGTTGTAATCATATAATTAAGTATTTCTCCCATGAAGTCCTCAATGAATTCAAACCAAATCCCCGACTATTTTATAGTTCACAAATGGGTAAAAACACTAGTCAAGCAAAAATGATGAATTCAAATGGGGAAAAGGGTTACTTTCGAATTTGTACTTAGTTACCATGTCAAAATAAGAATACAAGCTCAATCTCGAAGAATCCACTATGATTCATAGGAAACTAGCTTTCTTCTTCTTCCTTCATCATCTATACCCAGAAAGTTTAGGCTTAGGTGCAAGAGTGATGGGTTTTCACTCCTAAACAATATTATTTCTAGCTAAAATGACATGAAAAAGGGGTGGAATCCATAGGGTTTAGGCATGGGGAAGGAAGGAATGAAGTGGGGTTGAATGGGTGAAAATAGAATGGAAAAAGGCTTTAAAACTCTGGTGGCCAACATTCGCCACCGACTGGCACCGCCGCGCTGGACACCCCCCATTTTCCATCTTGTGTTGACATCACGGCGCCCATTCTGGCGCCACTGGCACTAGTTTCACTAGCCCATATTCTTTTGAAGCTTTCTTCCCTTTTTTCTCTATTTTATTTGATTTCTTTTTTCATATACTTTTAATCATAATATTACATCTAACGCATAAAAATTATTCCCCAAATAATGGACAATCAAATCCTTTGCATTGATTTATTTCAAAAGAATTTCTTCCCATCTCAATCCATCACTGAAATCATGATTTAAAAAATTTCCTTGGCTCAAGTCCCTTCCTTTTTTTTAGTTACATTAAAAACAACTCCAATATACTCAAGTATTCAAATACCAATTTATTAGAATTAACACCATAGGTATTACACAAGCCTAATCCAATTAGTTTTCTAGTTAAAACTACATCAAAATGGGGAATGAGGACTAGGGTCTAGGTGTGGGAAGAAGAAGAAATGGAACAGGCTGGCCAAAAATGATGGGACACCTGTTTATATCGCCAATCGACGCAGAGTCCAGCAGATTGCACATTCTGCATTGGCACTGTGGTGCCGAATTTGTTGGCTCTTATTTCTTACTTTCATCATGATTTTTGCTCCATTCTATTCTCATCTTTTTAACCAATATTTTCTAACATAGAAAAATGACATAATTGCACCAAAATTTTATCTCAATTAACTTGTAATCATGTCACATAATAATGCACATATGCCTAAAATTGCATGCTTCGATTTCACTCATGTGAAATTCATACATACTTAGGTCATTTCATTTTGAAACACATTGCTTCACCTCAATTCACCATTATCATTTTACTAAAGACAATTGCAATGCGTTTCAACAAGTAATTACTTAAAAATTAACACCCTAGGTCTTACAAGATGGATCTTATGTGAATTTCATGGTTTAATCAATGCGTTGAATTATTGGCATTGTTATTAGTTTATTTGTGACACTTTATTATTAATGCTTTCAATTTAATAGCTATTTATTGAATGATTGAGTGTTTAGGATTTGACACTTGGGAGAGGTAATCTTGGATATGATCTAGGCATCATGACATGTAATTCTAGATGACTCGAGAGAGCTTCTAGGTTCTTTGAAATTACTTAAAAGAATCACAATCTTAATGCATTCTTGATTTTTTGATTTTTATAGGGATATAAAATTTGGGGTGGGGGTGGTGGGGAAGGGGGTTAAGAGTAGATATTTGACTAGGCACTCGGGAGAGGGAGTTGAGTGTATTGGTATTCTTGATTTATAAACAAATACAATGATCAAAATATAATGAGTTGAAAACACCATGATTGAAATATAAGTGAAATCAATCCTGTAGAGTTTTCCTACCTTGATTACTTCTAGCCAAAGCTTACCATTTTCATTTCTTATTCAATTCCTTGTTTCTTAACTATCCAAATAAAATTAGGATTATTTTCCATGATATCTAGTGATTAATTAGAATTTACAATCCTTATGGAGATGATACTTTCTTATCATTACCCTTTCACTGGTAGTTCACTTAGAAGCTACACCTTGTCCAGGTCCTCGCTAACCTTGGCAACACTCCCTACCCACATCAACTATGGGGTTCACAGGTTTACCACCATCCACATCTAGGAAGGAATCAAGTGACTCATACTCATAAGTCATGATCATAGCACATGCTATTAGGCCTATCCATACCTCACAGGTGTCATACCACATCCATGTCACATCCAAGCCTTCATACCCCGCGGATGTCACATATAATAATCATGCCACATCAAGGCATCCACAATCATGCTCAAAAGTCACATATCATATAAGCCATCAACCATAAATCATAGACATAAACATTCTACACAAAGTCACAAGTACTTAATTCATATACGCATCACGTTATCATCACAATATCATACACATTTCAGAAACTCCCTCAAACCCTCTAGGGCTCACGACCCTTGCAAAAATGCATGCTATGAAATCAAGAGGCTTTATAAGAATAACATGTATTCAATCTCAAGTTGTAAAATAAATCCAAGAGGATGCATAAATTCATTAGTCAAATCATATCACATGCCAAATATCATAAAACATGGTGCCCATATGCAATGTAAGGGAATACTCCATATCCCCATGCCTAAGATCATGAATACATGGTGCCCGTGAATAAAACACTATGATATCCCCATCCATTCGAACATGGATAATAGAAAAGAAGCCTACTTACCTCAATGGAATGATAATGTTATGTTTCCTTTTTCCTCAAGACTCCTAACTTAGCTTTCCAAAACACTGCTCACTTGGCCCTACATATGTAACATGCATTCCAGTTCAATTCACATACATAATATGGATCTTATTATTCATTTATATCTCTCAACATGTATATTAGTTGGGAATTAGCACCCATTTCTATTTGAGATTCTATTTAGGCCAAAGTTTGGGGTTTTCTCAAATACAACTCTAATACAATTTCATCCCACCTTCAAATAATCCATTCATTTAGGCATCTTGTTAGACACAAAACATGCATTTTCAAATTGTGTACTTTAGCATCATAGCACATAGGAACTTTATTTTCTTTCATATATATGTAATTCCTAACATAATCATCATGATAATTGCATCACAATCATGCTAATTTTTCCACAAAAATTAATTAGAAAACAACCTTTGCATCATTGCATTCTAAATTAATCCTCACTTAAACATTTCCACAAACAAGTTATAGACATGAGTTGAAGTCAAATTCACATCCATTCTAACTCATCTCTAATCTAATTAAGATCATGTAAAAACCATTTAATCACTAATCAACAAGGATTCATGGCAATAAGTTGTGTAATTAACTTCATGCCCTAAACAGTCCATTCTTGCATTTCAACATACATCTTGAGCATACATGCTTGAAATTTAATTTTTCCATCATCACTAAGTTGTTCTTGAGCACAATTAACATTCATTGATCAAAAATAACCATTATTTAATGGTTAATCACATCTAAGGAGATTATTAAACTCCTAGTCATGTCAAAACAATTGGTGCTTTATAGTTTTATGCTAAAACATTCTCTTTTTGGTATTTAAATAAACATGTAGCATGCATATGTTCAATCTAAAATTTTTCCAACAATACTTAGCTACAAATCATTACAAATTAGCATAAAATAGTCAACAATCATCATCCATTAATAAATGAATTCATGTAAACAGATCATGACACCCAAATAAACATCCAAATCATGCATCTCTACCCTCCATCACACCATTCTTACTGTCCACTTTTGTGTACAACACTATGGGCCTTTAATCATGCCCAAATCGATCTATTTACACTTTGAATCACATCACAATCCATTCCTTCATCGTTTTCCCAAATTTACAGCAAGGTTCTCATTCCTAATCACCCCATTGTAACACCTGGTGGTGTTAAATTACAGATTATTATTGAAAAGTTGTGATTTTGCATTTTATACGATGAGTAAATTGAAAATTTAATTTGGAGTAGGAGAAAATTGTGAAATTCAAGATAAAATGGTGCATGCTGAATTTAATACGCACATGTGAAAATAACGTTATGATTAAATTGTAGTTGATAAACCTAAATATTGGGTATTTTGATGATTAATTAATGAAAAATTTATGATTTTAATGCATGAGAAGTTTAGAAAATTTTGTGACATGATGCATAATTTAAGATGGAAATTAATATGTATATGTTTCAATAATTACATGATGTTATTTTAATTATGCAAGAAAATTATTGCATTTTTTTATTACAATTTATGTTGTAAAATCATATGAAAATTAGTGGAAAGGAATGAAATTAAATAAAGGAAAGATTGAGGAAACCCAAAATTTTATAAGTGTATTTTAAGAAAATGTTGGATTTGGAAAATAGGTCATTTGTAATTAATGTTTGATATATATAATAGATGAATTAGAACAAGTGTTCAACATAAAAGTTATATATCTTAAAATTATCTTTGTAACAAATCAAGAATCACATGATTTGGATATAAAGAAAAAATGTTATGGTGAATACACCAAAATTGCTCCAAATGTTGTAAAATACTAAAAATAACATGATGGGCCACTTTAATTAAATTTTTTAACAAATTTTTGGGATTATTTAGAAAATGTTGTCAACATAAAATTTTTAGGTTTTAAAATTATCTTATCAATGAACTAAGAATCACATGAATTGGGCATTATACGAAGAAGTTGTAGCCCAAACATTGTACTATAGTTGTGCTGGAAAAATTATGTCATGGGAGTACCAAAGTGGAGTACTTATGGTGCTCCACCATGCTCAACTTAACCCCCTAAACACCCCATTTACACCATTTCATGGCTGAGGAGCCAAGACTATGAAAACCCACCCCTTTTTGCTATGTTTTTGTGAGATTTGAGTGGGGAAAATCATGTTTTTCATAAACGGGTATGAGTTTATGGATTAAAACCCAAAATTTTGAGGGATTAAGTATGGTTGGGTGATTTGGGAGCATATGGGACATGGGCTATGGTGGAATCACGGTGATTTGCAAGAGAAATTGATGAAGAATGATGGAAATGCATGGAAATTGAGGGTTGATGAGCTTTGATGATAAATTGTGGGATTTGGATACTAAGATGGATGATTATTCTGAGGTAAGTAGGCTCCCTCCTTTGTTTGTGTTTAAATGTATGGTTTAATGGTATCATGAATATCCCAAACCTTAGGGCACCATGTTTTCATGGATGTTTAGATTTTGATATGAATGCATGAATTTTTAGGATAGCGAATACCCCTTGAGCTTTCATCAACTAACATGCATTTCTGTTTAATTTTGTATTAGTGTGAAATGATGGGGATCAAGGACCTCCACTGTTATCATATGATTTAATGTTTTTATGTTTTATGACTATGTGAATTGTTAGGGATCAAAACTATACCATGCTTTTTAAATGGGCTGATGTTTAGGTGTATATAATTTTGTATAGTTATGGGGATAGTGAATACCCTAGAGATTTAATGTTGATTTCATTATGGGTTGATGTGATGAAATTTGTGCCTATTATGTTATGGATTACTAACTTTCCTACTTACTGAGTTGCTCAGATTCACGCCTTCTTATTCTATTTTTTTAGCTGACAAGATGGGTAAAGAATCCCAACTATGGATTGGGACTGATAATTCAGATTTGAAGACATTTTGATTATGAAATGGTAAATTAGGATTGGAATCTCTTTATGTTATATTTTTTGTAAATTAAAAGTTTAATTAAATTTCTATAGTAAGGTTAGAATGACATATATTGTATAGCAAGAGCATGTCATAGTGATATAATTGTAATTGTAGCTGTGTGATTGCCATCATGATCAGTTCCTGTATTTAGACGAAGCCATGAGTATGGGTGTAAATAGTGAGTTATGTTAATGCCTGTGATTATTAAAATTATAGTAATGTATACACAGACTTAAATCTTAATATTTTGAGGAGATTCCTCCAAATTTTTGGCAAAATAATTCCCTTATAATAGGCAAATTAAAAACAATGTATGTATTCCAGGTGTAGACCCTAATAATTCAAGGTAGACTCTATTGGATTTTTGGTAGAATTTGCATAGAAATGGGGAGTTGATAGCAAAATATTAGCATCTCGTATTGGCCTTGGTAGTGTGAGGTGAAAACCCATAGGTTGGGGTGCAGGGCATTACACCCACGAAATTATATAGTGTAACCTGAGAACAAAAAATGACAAATTGATTGAGGGAAAATGGACTTACCACTTGTCTAGACATTGTTTCCACCCTAAAACAAAGATCCAAGCCCCAATCCTTTAATATCCTCCATGTCTCTCGTGTACAGCAGTTGGAATAGGAGAACACATATTGTTCTCATCTTTATAACATCCCCAAATGGAAGGGGTTTAAAACTCCAAATGTGTGGTGCTCAAATACACTTGAAATCAGAATTTTGTCTAGCAGAAAATCACTACAAAAGTGGCATGAAGAGGGATCAATGGTTTTGGCGTGATAACAACAAGAGAGGGCATGAACGGATAAATGGGATAGGTGATGGAGCATCTAACTTGTCTCCATTTTGGTGCTCCATAGGTGCATGTCCAGACCATGTTTGATGCAACCCTAATGTTCCATTATTCCATCAATTAATTCCCATCAAATCAAAATTAATTTGAAATTATAATTCCCTCACATGTGTACATTAATTAAATAATTTTTCTATAAAAATAGAAATAATATCATTTAAATCATAATAACAAGTCTTGATCAAATTATGAGCCATTACTCACCCACTTAATAATTAATTCTAAAATATTACATAAAAATTAATATATAATTTCAAGGGATACAACTTTCAAGGGATAATTTCAAGGGATACAACTTTTATGTTGAACATAGTTTCCAAGTTAGCCTCCATTTGGAGTTGTAGAGCCTCATAGTGATGCCTTTTGAGTTTGGAAACCATTACACTATTTCAACTATAACTCTCTCCTATGAACTTAGAATTAAGTGATTATTGATTCATTCAAAAGATAATTTTATGATATAAAACTTTTCTGTTAAATATTTTTCTAAATCATCCCATTTCTATGTCAAATTTAGACACAAATTATGCTATTGATATTTGAAGCCTTTTCACATCTAATCATCACATATAAAAATTTTACCCATCATTTTCAACACCTTGGGGGTTACACTAATGCACCTACTTATTGTGGGTTGGAGAATTATGAGGAAGTTGAAGAAATCTTTTATGGTATGATTAATTGGGATTGTAATCTCGTAGTGTATTTGTGTAATTATATAATTGTATTTAAAAGATCTCAAGTGATGTATAATATGGTGTATTGGCATATTATAGGAAATTACTTACAATAGTGTGACATAATGGTATGATTCCAGTTATGTGTTGCCATCATGATTCATTTTGGTCTTGGGTAGTTGTGGGGTAATCGTGGGTGTAAATTATGATTTATGTCAATTCTCTATAGTTATGGAGATTTTTATTTTATATGATTAATGTATGCCAGTGTAGAGCCTTATATTTTAGGATAGACTCTGCTAAAATTTTTGCTGAATTTTCTCTTATAAATTTAGAATTTACAAGGTGATGTTAAAATGCATAGGCTCCTAGGTGGGATGTTATAATTTATGGTAAACAAATACCATCATAGATATCACCTATAACTTGATCTCTAGGATGGGCATGCATAAATTTCAAATCAATTGAGTGTTGGAAGGGAACATTACCTTCACTTACCTCCTCTTCATTTTCTAATTTTTGAACATCATTATGTTTTGAAGTTCCTTCTCACCCTTGGTTTTCAGCTGTAGCTTCTTCATTTTCTTCGAGGTTTCATCTACATCACTATCAACTTTCTTTCTTGGGGATAAACTACATTCATCAAATGTGACATACACTGACTCCTCTACAACTTGAGTTTTCTTATTGAAAACTATGAATGTTTTGCTATTAGAAGAATGTCAAAGGAAGATAGCTTCATCGCTTGTTGGATCATACTTCCCAAGGTTACCCTTCCCATTGTTTAGCACACAACATAGTCATCCAAAGGTATAAAAATAAGAGATATTTGGTTTTCTACCTGTTCAGAGCACAAATGGGGTTTTCTTCAAAATTGCTCAAATTGTTACCCGATTTAGCACATGGCAAGTAGTGCTAACTGCTTCTCCCCAAAATTTCTTGGATAATTTACTTTCATTTAGCATGGTTCTAGACATTTCTTGAATTGTCCTATTTTTTCTTTCCACAACTCCATTTTGTTGTGGAGTTCTAAGGGCTAAAAAACTATGATGAATTACTTTATCTTCACAAAAGTCAACAAACTTCCTATTTTCAAATTCATCAACATAGTCACTTCTTATTGATACAATTGATAATAACTTTTCATTTTGGACAAGTTTTGAAAAGGTAGAAAACATAGAGAAAGCTTCATCTTTGTTTGCCAAATAAATCACCTACGTGAACCTAGAGTAATCATCCACTATGACATAAACATATCTTTTTCCACCAAGAATTAAAATGTTGAATTGTCCAAATAGATCCATGTGTTGTAACTCTAGGGGTCTAGATGTGGACACTTCATTTTTTGATATAAATGATATTTTGGTTTGCTTAGACATGTAACAATCTTTGCAAATCTAATCTTTTTTGTATTTCAATAATGGTAGACCATTCACTAAGTTTTTATTCCATAGGGACTTGATATTTGATATGTTTATGTGTCTCATTCTTTTGGGCCACAACCATGGATCATCATTGACTTCAATAAGGCATTTTCCCATGATTTCATCTAGATGAACCAAATAAATATTTTCATGTCTTTTTCCACTAAATAATAGATTGTCATGCGCATCAAACAAATTGCATATAGATGATTCAAAAATAACTTTGTGACCTTTATCACACAATTGGCTAATACTCAGTAAGTAATGTTTAAGACCATCTACATATAACACTTCTTTAATACATGCATTGAATAATTTGTAAATTTTACCTTTTCTCTTGATGAATTCTTTGTCATTGTTATCGAATGCAACTATTCCTCTATTGATTTGCTTTAATTCCTTGAATAGTTCTTTGTTTCCAGTCATGTGTCTTGAACAACCGCTGTCCATAAACCAACTATTTCTTATAGTTTCTTTGAGACACATATGCAAGTACAATGACATGCATACACTTTATCTTTTTGATACTTCAATGGTGGGTTCACTTTTGTCAGTGACAATGTGTGTGAAAGATAGTTGTGCACATTGCTTGGGTTTACATGTCAAATTTGCACCCTTTCTCTTCAATTTTCTAGCATGGTAATCATATATCTTGTGCCCCATTGTGTTGCAGAAATGACTTCTACTAATGATTTTGTTTGGTGCATTATATGTTTTTAGTTTTCTCACCCAAGAGTATCCTACAAAACTTCTAATATGGGGACAATCTCCTCTCTCTTTTTTGAGGTTCATACTCTTGGTCCATCCACCAAACCTTTTTTTTTCTTATGGTTCATCACCACTAGATTCTTCACATCCAAGTCTCTTTTTGCTTTTCTATGTGGTCATTCTTAGGAACTTGGTTACAAATTCTCCTAGATTGGAGATTTTATTTAGCATACTATTTAAAATTTCTATCTCTTTTTTCAAATTTCCAACTTCTTTCTTTAAAGATAGGTTTCTTTTAGCTAATATACCATTTAGTTTTACTATTGCATTAAAGTGTCTTTTCTTTTGTGTAAATTTCTATCCAAGGGTTTCAAAATCATTGAAAAGACAATCATATGATTGTTATAGTTCTTCAATCTCATTACATATACTACATTCATCAACAGAACTTAAAGAATCAAAATTTGAAAACTGATAACAATTTATCTCAGGTTCCAAATTGTTGCTGTCATTTTCTGATTGCTCCTTGGAGGCGGTGTGAGATGCTGATTTATCTTTAACGTGAGCCATGCAGAATTGTTGATATATTGCCTACTTCCTTATCCTCTCTTTCACCTGAGCTAGTGTTAGAGGACTCATCTCATTCACATACATCCCTATAGCTGTGTTTCTTAAGGGTCTTCTAAGATTCTTTTCTTTCTTATCATTTTCTCTTCTTTCCTTAGTTTCATTGATATATGCTCTTTCTTCATTTGGACACATAGCAATCATGTGTCCAATACCTCCACATTTGAAGCATTTAGGCAGATTTTTTTTTCTTTCTCTTCATTCTTAGGTTGCATTCTTGAGATGTTGGCACGGTTCCTCCTCACAAATCTTCTAAATTCTCTTGCCAACATAGCAACTTCATCTTCTTTTTGAGAAGTTAATTCACTGGTGCTTTATTTGGCAACCTTAAGAGCCATTGTCTTCTTTCTTTTGGTTAAATCTTCTCTTTACTTTTGATCAACTCATGAGACATGAGTGAACTTATTAGATCATCAATCTTCAGTGTATTTAGGTCCTTAGCTTCCTCTATGACAGTGATTTTCTAGGTTCCAGGACTTAGGTAGAGCTCTAAATCTTCTATGACAGTGATTTTCTAGGTTCCAAGACTTAGGTAAAGCTCTGAATATCTTTATAACCTACTCAAAATTAGATATTTCTCTCTCTAGGCCTTTGAGAATGTTAGTAATTTTAGAGAAGCAAGAATACATTTTGGAGATGCTCTCTCCTTCATTCTAAAATTTTCTAAAGCTCCTATAAGGATATTTCTCCTAGTTCCCTTAACTTGGGAGGAACCTTTATAGATTGATACTAACTTCTCCCAAAAGTCCTTTATAGTAGTGAATGATGAGACTTTATCAAACTCAGTTGCCGACAAGGCACAAAATAAAGAAATTATTGCCTTTGCATTATTTTGTACATTGGTAATATCCTCCTTTGTCCAAGCAATAGTCTCGGTTGGAAGGGTTACTCCAACTTATATGGCCTTCCAAGATTCCATATCACTGGCCATCATGAGCTGCTTCATTCTTAGTTTCCAATAGGCAAAATTGATGACATCAAATAAGGGCGGTGGGGTGGAGGATTGCCCCTTGCCAAATACATATGAAGTTGATGTGTTTGTCATAGAGATTAATACAAGTAATTTTGTAAACTGCTCTTATACCATGTGTTGGTTCCTTTAGAGTAGCTCAACCCAAGAGGGGAGGGGTAAATTTGGTTTATAAAAATCTAAATTAGAGCCCCTTTTCAAATTAAGACCCTCTTAGCAGTTTAATAAACAAAATAATGCAAGTGTTGAATGCAATCACAAATTGGAAACAAAATTGTTATAGTTGTTCGAGACAACTTCTCTACTCTACTCTTCTAAGCACTCTCCTTAATGACTTAGGTTTCACTATCTTAATGGAATGCAATACAATTTAGTGTACATAGTACTCTTTTTGATTCCAACTCAAGGGGGCCAAATGTAATTAATAAATTGATTATGAGTCCAATAATTAATATTACTCTTATTAAGTTAGGTCCCCAATACTATTGAATTTTGTGCAAGTATACATGGTCACAAGTAATATAGATATAATGAGTTAAGAATTGTCCCACAAGGATTTGTTTTATTACAACACTAAGTACCAAAATTTTATTAGATTTGTATTATTTGGTAACTTGATTTTAAAAAGATGCTAAAAAGACTAAAGTTAGCAATGTAACACCTAGGGTGTTAAAAATGAGGGAAATTTTTGTCAAAACATGTCTTTAGGTATTGTGAGATGATTTGAAGGATAAATATATGAGTTGTATTTGGATTTTTATAAAAAAAATTAAGTGAACTTGTGAGAAAAATTATGACGAGTTAAATTATTGATCTAGGGATGATTAATTGGTATGATCTGTGGTATTTAAGGGGAAATTATTATGTACTTTAATGTGATTGCATTATGTTTATATTCCATGATTAACGAGGGGTTAAATACATGGGAGAAATCAAGATTTCATGTGAAGAAATTTCACAAAATGATGGGCAGTAGGTTAGTGCTGTGACACTGAAAATGGGTGTCATAACACTACTTTAGAAGAGGGGAAAAAGGGCATCTAGTGAGGTGGATGCGGCGGCATTGGGACCAGATGCTGCGATATCCAAATTTGATGTTGTGGCATCACCTCAGACTGGCATAGTGTAGGGCGGCCAGCGGGGCTGGCGCCATGGTGCCGGTGAGGTAGGTTGGTGGAGCATGATTTGTTTTGTAATGTTTTTAAGGGCTTTAGCCCTTCCTTTCATCCCCACTTGAATTCTCCTCTTCTCCTTCTTGTCCCAGCTCAATTTCCAACCCTTTTTACCCCATTTTCTTGATATTTTAGTTAGAAAATCATAATATTTGCATAGAAAATCATGGGTTTATGGATCAAAACCACTTTCTCTAACTATTTGAGAGTGCTTATATGAATGGAAGCTATGTGGGACATAATCTATGGATGATCTTAAAATATCTGGAGTTTGAAATGATGGGAGATGGAAGTTAAGTTTGAAAACCAAGGCAAATTCCTTCCTTTTCATGAGATTTCATATTTTCCATTTGTTAGGGTTTTTACCCTATTTTGTAAATAGTAAAATGGTGGGATTTGCATGGGTTTTATGTTGAATTTGATGGGAAAAATTGACCAATATATGATTTACAACAAATTTGGCATGGTTTAGACTTGATTAATTATGATTCGCAATTAACCCATTCATGCACAGTAAATCATGTAAATGGATGGGGGAAATTATTTAATATGTGGTTTATGATGTCTTTAGCTTGATTTAAACTTAATAAGATCGAATTAATCATTTTCTATGGATGTGAACAGTAACTTATGAATAGTAAACATGGGGGTTTTGTGTAAAACTTATTTATGTATGGTTTAATTGAGTTAGAAGTGCGATTAGCATGTATTTAAGGTAAACTCAAGGTTAACAATGTTATGGGTTCATTATGTATGACTGTGAATGAAAATCCCCTAACCCATGTTGTTAAAGAATTTGTAAACAAATGATGCCAATAGGTTATTTGATGAAATGGGTTAAGGAGAAACTGTATAAAATTGAGTACTTTGATTATATTTCGCGAATTGCTATGAGCAAAATGATATCCCAGTGTAATAAAGTACATAATTATGGATAATTCTAATGGATTAGGTTATGGTATTTAGTCGTGTTATTTCATTATGGTGTTAAGAAACTGTCATGTAAATTAAATCATGATACAAATGATATGTGGGATTCATATGTTATGTATAGGACCAATTGATCATGGAGTTGGAAAGCTAAGCTTGAGAACATGAGGACTGTAAGTGAGCTCCATTAAGGTAAGTAGGCATTTGTTTTCATTGGATGGATAGGGATAATGTTTATCCTTTTGTTTGAATCTGGGAATATATGATTGGATGGGGAAAGTGGATATCCCATTTGTGGTGAACAAATTTTTTTGGATTATGAGATATATTCTTTGTTATTGGTATGTCTATATGTGTAAAATTATTATATGATGTTGATGTATGGATTGACAAGCTAACACAATAAAACTATCTAGGAAAACACGTCACAAGATAAGTGATGAAAAGTCAATGGAAAATATATCTATGGATTCATCTTCACCTAATAAATTCACTTGTATTGATGTATTGCATTGCTTAAATTATCATTCTTTTAATTATCAATTGGATGCACTAAAGTATCTATCACCCTTTTTCAAGTGCTATTGTAGGTGTGCTTATGGATTTGGCAAGCTATATCTCCATACAAATCAACATCAATAATCCCATTAAGCTTTGACATCCATGTGTGATATATCAATGCTCACATAGATTGCACATGTACAATGGCTATCTCTAGTTAGCATTGTATCATATGTTCCTCCATTTAAGAGTCTATTCCTAAATCATTTTTCTCAAGCAAATTAGGAATCTCAAATCATACACATGGTAGCGATAACATGCATGCATTAAGCGTAGAATGGAAGAAACAATAAGGACAAAGATAATCTAAATAAAAAAATCAAACATCAATAGAAGATTCATTGCTATGATCCAACTCACCCTAGGTAAAAGAACTTTAGAACATCATAATTGAATTAAAAATCAACTGAATAAACAAAGAGCATCTTGATTCAAATCTGAATGTTGATTCCAAATACAAAGATTTAACTAAATTGAATGAAATAGAAGATTAGAATTGTAGCAACTTTGTTCCAACAATCTTCCTTGATTTTCTTCTTCAAAACCCTCTATTTGGACGTGAACCCTTTCTAATTTCTACTCTCCAGAATTTGTTGCTCAATATGAATGTGTGAATCTACTTTATAACCCTAGAAGTAGGGTTTTAGTGTACTCCCCTTCAAATAGCAACTCCTCTTACACGTAAGAGTCCTTT
Organism: Pouteria campechiana; assembly: GCA_036873735.1. Lineage (NCBI taxonomy): Eukaryota > Viridiplantae > Streptophyta > Magnoliopsida > Ericales > Sapotaceae > Pouteria > Pouteria campechiana. Next base: position 28,101 of record JAYJMB010025778.1, read on the forward strand.
TCTAATAATAATTGGAACTTGCACACAACTCAAACTTAGAAATTACAGCACCTCTGACGCAGAAGAATCAAATTCCAAATATAACTCATGCTTCGACACTTCTATAATTTAACAACTTCTAAAAATTATAATTCCACAACTTCTAAACATTTGAATCTTTTTCTAAAGCTTGACCCCATACATAATTGCAAAGCCGTGAAATTTGCATTTTTCCCTTGAACACATCTCTAAAAACTTGATTGTTTTATGAACTTGCTTTTGGAATCTTTGAAACACATCTAACTACATTGTTGATTTCTAAAGTTCCTTCTAAAACTTATTTTCCTCCTTTGGATGTCCCTTTGAAAGAGTTTAGAACATTTGGTCATGCTTTTGAATTCCAAAAATTGCAATTTTTTTCCATAAACTTGTTTCAAAGGTTTTGAAACTACACTTTAGACCTCTTAAACTCTAAAACCACAACAAAGGACCCCTTTTAGAACTTGTAGCTCTTCAGAGGTTTTGAAACTACACTTTAAAGCCTTTGAAGCTTGTGAATGCCCACTATAACACTTTTAGACCCTTTGCACTTACTGTTGTCATGAAATTCTCCTCTAAGCTTACTTTAGAGGTTCTTCAGAGCCTTTGAGGATCATGATATTGTACTTGAAACACCTTCAGAGCTTGTATGCTACTTCAGATGTTTAGACCTTTTACTTTAGAACCTCTGAACCCTTTTAGCATTAGTTACACCACCTTTGGAATGTCTAAACATGCTTCTATTTTTACTATAAGCCAACTTCAAAACCTCTCAAATGTCTCTTCAGAGCCTTTGAAGATCATGTTGAAGAGTTCGTAATCTTGTTTCAAAGTCTCCAAAGTGTCCTTCTATGATTCTAAAGCCGTTCAACACCAAATGGAGCTCTTTCAAAATGTCTAAAGCTCTTTTTAGAGCTTCTAAAGGACTAGATATGCATTCTCTGTAGTGCCTCTGAAACACCTTCAGACCCTCTAAAACTTATTTTAGAGGCTCCAACATGCCTAGACATAGTTTCAAAGTTTTGACCATAGCTCTCTAATATGGTGACAAAATCACAAGATTCTTGATTCATTGGATAGATAATTTGAAGTTATACATCTTTCATTTTGAGCATTGTCTCTAAATTAGCCTCCATTTATGCCAAAAATTACTTCAAAGTGACACCTTTGTCATTTTAATAGGTTTTGACATCTAAAATAGAAATAAACTTTGTTAAGTGCACTATTTATTTGAATGTGATTATAAAATAATGAAATCAAGTCAGTTTATGGGTCAAAACATGTGAATTTAAGTATTAAAATATGATAAATTATGAACTTATCAAATAGCTACTTAAGGCATAAACAAAGATAAATGGCGAAATAAGAGTTAGACTTTAATAAGTGCTTCAATGAATGCTCCGGGGAAGATTGAAGAAGCTTGGACCACTTGCTTTGAAAATAGAAAGTTTTTCCCAATGAGTTGATGGCAGTTTTAATGAAGAAGCACAAGGTTAAGAGCTTGAAGGCTTTAATGTTTTGTTACTTGAAGTTTGCTATCTCTTAATTGCTTGGAACAACTTAGAAACATCCCTTATTAACTCCTTTTATAATTACATTTGAAATCGAGCCATTGGAGGGTAGTTGAAGTGCATTAAATGCAAGGGAACATTCAAATTTTCTGACTATTGGAATGGCAGGCGATATGGTAGGTGGCTGTGATTTCAATTGCAATCGGAACCCTGGATTTCTTCTAAACTCAAGCTTCTATTAAGTGGCAGGTGATACCCCAGGTGGCTACGATACATGCTGCACTCTAGGAAGTATGCGTAAGTGGTTTGGGTCTGCTAGGCAATATTTCATCAGGTATGGTAGATGGTATTTGATAATGCCTCCAGCGTCTGAATGTGGTAGGAGGTGACTGTGATGCTGCTATGATTTTCCAAGGAGAGCACTTTCTCTTGAGTGCACCGTAAGCAGAATTGTAGGAGCCTGCAATGTGACTGCATGGGATGGTGTGGGTGGCTGCGATCGTACACTTTTGTCTTTTTGAACTTTGCCATTTTTAAGACTTGAAATTTTGCACATTATTTTCCTTGTGTATTTGTTAATCGTCAAAACATGAACAATGACATATAATTTGTGAGTTGAAATATCCACACCCCCTAGTATGCATTTTTTGTGATTTGCATTGATCTTTGTTATGGTTTATGTGTCACGTTGGGCATGTGTTGAATTGTGGATGATTAATCTTAGTAGTATGTGTTATTGGTTGGGCCTTGGGGCCATATTTGTTGAAATATCTTAGTCATATGGATGATGGTATATCTTAGTGATATGGTCTTTATGACTAGTATGATGTGTAAGGAATACTCACCTATATGGTGATGCTTTAGTGGCTTGTGATGAAAAAGAATACATATATATAGGAAATAATCTAGTGTAGCTGGCTACACTGAATATTTTAGTTTAGCTAGTGTAGGAGTGGTTTGATGGGGCAAGCATCATTTGGGCCATTCATGGGGTGTTGCAAATGAGTGAGTGAGGGAGGGAGGGTGAGTCTTTTGACTCTGACTCCCAAAAACAAGAAACATGCATTTACAACAGGGGTGAGGCAGAATGACAGCGACTGCTCCAAGTCTCTAGCCCTATCTAACCTGCGTCCCATCTCCTGCCCTGTCTGCTCTGCTTCCCATCTTTCCCAACTGGATGTTTAACAGAAACCATTTTCTCTTCGCCAATCTACACCCTCTCTTGTGTATCCCATACATATTTTTTAGGTCAGCTTTCGTAGGCCAACTACCTCCAAATCCCCTGACTTGGAGTAGACCTTGAAAATCAACCAATTCCTCTAAGTCCCATCCATAACCACAAAGGAGTTTTCAAACCCGCTACTCTAGTAAGACTCACAAACATGGAAAAGTTCTTGAAATAAGTCCTATTCATTCCACTCGTTCATTACTATCCACATCGTTGTTTTTTCTAAAAGTTGCATTAGTTTTACAACAACTCCATGTGCTTTTTGTTATTTCTACAATTGAGATGGCTGTTCAAGCTTCTCTCAATTGGAAATATGAGAACCGCCTAGTAGCTGTTTGATGAAATGTCTACTAGAGATGTTTCATGTGACCACCTCTTTGAATGAGTGCATAAGCTGCAAAACACAGGGAGTGTCATGTAGGCATTGGATAAAAATATTGAGAAGGATATTGTGTCATGGGATATTACCATTCATGGACATATGGAATCACTTATGGATGTTAAGTGGTTGGGTGTCTACCTCTTTGATAAAAAAAGGGTTCTATGGAACTTTATGCCTAATTTGAAATGGAAAATCCTGCATTCCAATCTTTAGTTTCTTTTTATTTTATTTAATTTTAATCCATGGGTTTTATTATTATAGTTTTCAATTGCAAATAGATATGTGATTAGGTAAATAAATCTAACTTTACAAACTAAATGACAATTCATCTGAATTTTACACTATGTATATGTTTTGTAGTGATTAGTATATTTACTCAAGGGTGGTGTTATTATATATTTTTACATAGGTTATTTTAGGTCCATGGATTTACATTTAGATATTATGAACATAAATGGAAGGGATCAGACGGGTTCCCCTAAACCAAATGAACGGGTGTCAAAATAGGCAGTACAAAAGTTGATAATATGGATGTAGTGGGCAATGCTATACAAAAGTCATCAATAGGTATATATGAATTTTTGTTGAGAGCTCCTATTAATCTAACCCCAAAGATTGGCTAGGAATTTGATAGTGAGGAAGATGTTTATCAGTTTTATAGTGGTTATGCAAAGCTAGTGGGTTTAGTGTTAGCAAGAGTTATGTAAGAAAGTTGGTCAATGGAGACATAAGGGCTCGGGTTAAAGAGGGATTAAGGAAGGCCAAACCCATTAAAGTAGATTGCCTACCAGCAAATTCAAATGGTCCGCATGAAGCTTTAAATGTTATACCCAAAGAAAAAGAAAAAAGATAAAGAGAGATGTCTCACCAAATATAATTGCATGGCATTGCTTGGGGTTTCTAAACATGGGGATTGTGATAAGGGGGTCATTATAAGATTTATACCTAAACATAGCCATGGTCTAGAATCACCTAATAAATCTTATTGTTTACGATCACATAGGAATGTGCTAGGTTTTCAAGTAGATATTATGGAAGGATTGAATAAAGTTGGGGTTGGCGTAGCAAAAGCATTAGGCTTTATGGCTTGAGTCAGTGAGTTGAAAATTTTGAGATTTTCACAGGTAGACCATAGAAATGCCTACAGAATGCAATGTCAATCTAAGTTTAGAGGGGGGGGGGGGAC
>JAYJMB010025789.1:0-36385 GCA_036873735.1 Pouteria campechiana
CCAGGCCAAACAGGCCCTTCGTCTCCTCCGATCCAAGTCATAAAAACTAGTTATTTTGCATGGACTGGCTAGCCGCCGTATTCCAACATTGTTGGGCCGATGATTACACGTGTAATAGGGTCGGGCTATCACATCCTAATCTTAATCCGTTTTCCCAAACTATAACCCTAACCCTAATTCAACCTATTTTAACAACTTCAACTCTAATCCAACCCTACTTTTAAATTTTGGGTTGGGCTAGTAAACGGGTTGATATTCTCAGTTAAAATAATATAAATTTAAAAAGTGAAATATGTAAAATTTTATTAATTAATACAAACAAGTTTAAATAATAGTCATAAAACTTTATGAAAATTTAAAAATCTCCTCTTTTAACAAATTTAAATGATAATTTATCAATAATAATTATCAATATAAAAGCCTTTCTAAATATTTTTTAGTCAAATTTTTAATTGCTTAAAAATTATAATTTATTATTAAAGTAAGACTAGAGATTTTTATTTTTTAATTTATATATATGTAAACTCGGGTTGATGGGTTGGGTTAGCTCGGGATAGCTCTAACCCTAATCTAACTCAACATCTAAACAAGATTAGGTTCAACCCAAATTTTCAACTCAACTATGCAAATAGACCAAACCCTAACCAGTTGGAAACGGATTGAGTTCACCCGTTATTTGAACCCAATACACTTACACCCCTACCGATAAAGTGATTTTTATAAATACAAATCGGGTGGCTACGGTTAGGTAGTCCACCCGGTTGGACAAGTGCATTTGTTAACGCCAGTTTTAGCTAGGTCCGTCCGGTGGTCCATCCATTAAAATTAGAATTTTCAAAACTTGGGTTTATCCCACCGATGTTTGTCGTCATGGCCCTTAAATACTTGTTACCATTGCATCTAGGGTGTATTTGGATAAGGTGTGCGCTGGGGTATAAAATATATTTGAGAGTGTGGTGGAAAAAAATAAAATAATATGATGAATAATATATAGTAGGGTGTATACTAGATTTGTGATAGTGAGTGCAAACCCTAGTTTATGGGCGTGTATTCATCTAAACACACCCTTAAAATCATCACGATCTTTGTAAAATGAAATCAAAAGAGTAATTAAAGATTTTTAATATGGGTTGGTGAATGTTTATACTAAAATTTATCTTAGTATGTATTCTAAAATTTAAGAAACAACTAATTTGAATATTTTGACGGTAATTTAATTTCTTCGCTACCATATATAAAAATGAGATGGGGTTCTAAATACAATTCCTAAAAATAATCACCTATACAGAAGTTTGAAGCAAAGTGCAATTCACCGTCCAGCAGATGGGCCGAAAGTGTAAATAAAGGGTCCAAGAAACATGGTTATTTTGTGAGAGTAATTGTTGCTATTATAGTGTGAACTATGGCAGACATGATACCTGCTTAAGCTTAATAATTATAGAAAATTATGTTTGTAGCTCCTAAGTGGAGGATGGATGGATGCCATCATTATGGTAACCTCTTTGGTGGACAAACACTTTGCACAACTCAAATTTCCGGAGCTAGCACGCCAACCGGTTTGAATGAAATGCACGCAATGTGAGTAGTGGGGCTTTAATTAATCCCGAAAAGACAGAGATGGAGGCTAGGTAATGAAAGGAAAGTAAGGAGGGACTGGCAATAACAACAATATTTAGGAAAGGCCTCTGGATCACGAAATTTGATATTGCTACGAGCAATGAACACTGATCAAATCATTTAATACTTCACTCGGAAAAAGTTCTGAGGGGAAATTAATGAGAAGCAGATGGGAGGAGTGAGGCGACGTAGGATGCACAATAATGACCGAGACGGCCGAGACCGTCACGTCACTGCTGTTGCTTTCGTGGCTGTTTCCATACGGATCACGCTTAATTTTATTTTTTAGTATCATCTTTATCCAATTTAACATTTAATTATTTTTAAGAACTGTAATACAACATAAGCTCGAAAGACTACAGCTGGCTAAGCTGCTACTTCAGGTTCCAACTTGGATGAAATAACTTTATTCAAATTATGACATGGCTTTCCTCAGCCCGGAGGCCATAACATTAGATGGTTCCATTTAAAAAAAAAAGACTCCTAATAAAAATAGAAGATTTATAATCTTTAAGAACACCTCTTTAGAAAGGAAATCTCACCCTTTGCCTATGATACCACTCTTCTTATGCATTGATCCAAATTCATCTATAAAAATAAAGATAGGCATATCTTATATGCAAAAACTCTCTCTTATCTCTATAGCTCCTCATGATTCTAATATTGACTTGGGCATTAGAGTGTATGTGAGGACTGACCTTTTTTTCTATCTCATAGAATTACTAGGCAGTATTCTCTTAGAGCAATTTGGGTGCAAAACTAAACATTAACACCATTTATGGAAAAGGTTCATCAATTAATCATATCAAAAAGACATCCCAGCAACATGATTCTTCTTCCAACTAATCCTTCACCAGGAGACAATCGGTCTCCCATAGCCAATCAAGAGAAAATTCTTCGAAAGGATGTTTGTTTTGAACAACTAAAGAGGTAATCCTCATCCACAACCTTTCATGCCACTATTACTTGTACAACATCCCTAAATTACTCTGAAAGACCAAGAGAGATGCTACGACGGAAGCTAATCATCCAACAATTGGAACTATCAATGTAATCACTAACGGATTAACATCAAGTGGAACCACCTTCATCAAAAAGAGAGCTTAAGCTAAGCAGATCAATTTATGATTGAAATTTCTATATCATTTGAATATTTATGTTATATTTAAGAATTCTTACAAAATATTTATAATTATCTCTAACCATCTTGAGTGGATTTAACTATCTATTTTCAATAGGTTTAATAACAAAGTCCTAAACAACAGGGATTATTGACCACAATGAATCAATGGAATATAAATTCCAAGTACTTGAAACATTAAGCATATGCGAATGTATTATCACTAAATTAAATAAATTTATGATAGCAATTTTTATGTCACTTGGATATTCATTTTGCATTCAGGATCTTTTGCGAAATATTTGTTTTCAATGACAAAATATCTTTAACATTATTATAACAAAACAAAAACTCTACACCCACATCAAATTCTCCTATAACTATGTCACTAATATTAGTGTTAGAGAACTTCCAAATGACTTTCATTTCGTAACCCATCAAAGAACAACACTACTCTCCAGTTTAACCATCACCTCGGAGCTTATGGAAGCTAGTAAACAAGAAGACAAAGGAATGAATCTATAGAACATGAAGCTGCAATAGGAAGGAATTTCAGAGACCTGAACTTAAACAAAAAGACAAAGAAAGGCGTCATCGAAACCAGAACTTGCAATAAGAAGGGATTTCGGAGACCTAAAGTTAAATAAAAAGACAAAAGGATACCTGGAACTCGAACATGCAATAAAAAGGGATTCCAAATACCTAAACCTAAACAAGAAGACAAAGAAGGGATCCTGGGAACCCAAACTTGCAATAGAAAGGAATTGATTCAATAAGAAGATAGAGGAAGGGATCTTTAGAACCTAAACCTATAATAGGAAGGGATTCCGAATACCTAAAATGAACAAAAGGACAAAAAATGGATTCTTGTAACCTGAACCTGCAAAAAGAATGGATTCCCTAAACTTAAACCTAAACAAGAAGACAAACAAAGGGATCCTTAGAGCCTGAACCTATAATAGAAAGAAATTTTAAAGACCTAAATTGAACAAAAAGACAAAAAAGGAATCCTCAAAACATGAACCTTCAATAGGAAAGGATTCCAAAAACCTGAACCTTAACAAGAAGATAAAAGAAGGGATCCCTGGGACTCAAACCTATAATATGAAGGGATTTTGGAGATTTGAACCTAAATAAGAAGTCAAAGGAAGGGATTCTTGGAACCCAAACTTATAATAAAAAAGGATTTTGGAGATCTAAACCTTAACAACAAGATAAAGGAAGGGATTCCTGAAACATGAGTCTGCAATAGGAAGAGATTCCAAATACCTGAATCTGAACAAAAAGACAAAGGAAGGGATCCTTGGAACTCGGAGCTACGATAGGAAGGGATTCAAAAACCTAAACTTGAACAAGAAGAGAAAGGGATCCTTGAAATCAGAGCCTACAATAGGAAGGTTTTTTGGATACCCGAACTTGAATAAGAAGATAAAGGAAGGGATCCCTAGGACCCAAGCTTGCAATAAGAAGGGATTTCAGAGACTTGAACCTAAACAAGAAGATAGAAGAAGGGATTCTAGAAACCTAAACCTTAATAAGAAGATAAAGCAAAGGATCCTTGAAACCCAAACCTACAATAGGATGGATTTAGGAGACTTGACCCCAAACAAGAAAACAATGGAGGGGATCCCTCGGAATTGATCAGAGCTATTTGAGAGTACCCAAAAACACCAACGAAAAATAAAAGCATTGTGGAAAAGATCATAAATAAAAATTTATAAAGAATTTTATTTCTTTTTTACCAAATATTTTTACATTATTACAATAATGTTACACATCCTCGCCAGGTTTCCTTAGAATTATATCACTAATAATTAGCATTGGAGAACTTCTGAGTTATTTTCTTTTTGCAAGAGAAAAAACCATTTGAAAATAGTGTTGCTCCCTAGCTTAACACCATCTCTTGGTATTCAAGCTCCACTATTAGTTGCTCCAACTACTTGAGATGAGCCTACCTCAATGAGAAAGTATGCTTTGCCTTTAACCGAGCAATCTTATCACAAATAGCAAGTTCTTGAGTTGTCACTTCCACTTCAAGTCTCAATAATGCCATCATTTGAGTCGTAGCAATCTTAATACTCCTAGGCTTCTCGGCAGCAAAAGGCTAGTGGGTGGTACTAGCAGAAGCTCTAGGGATAGAAGCCTTACCTCAGTGGGAGCATAAGGAGATTCGTCTTCGCCTAGTGGGAAAAGAACAAGGGTTTCCTTCTTTATTAAATAAGCCCACTCTGAAAATTGAACAAAAAGGAAAGGTAAAGGATTCAAAATTGGAACCTCTTGACTAAAAAAGCTCTAAGGAAAATCAACCTTCCTACAAGAATCCTCAGAAGATAAAGCATCTACTTGAAGTTTTTTTTATTGACATTAAATTATACATAAGAACACCTAAATTATGCCCTTTTAAGAGAGATAGCACTATCATTGGACAAGCTACATTGGTATCCCATTGATTGGAAATGACTATTAACCATGAGCTCGGCTAACCCACATCTAATAACTTTTCCAATCATCATCTTCATCGAAGACAAAGGAAAAAAATTATCTCTAAGGAGCAGAGAATTAACATAAAAGTAGTCGGCAGAGTTTGGACTCTTACTAAGGAAAAAAATTGAAGCAAATATACCGATGGTAAAAATGGGCACATAACGAAAATTGTTCACCTTGTGATAGACTGACATAATGTATCACTAACTTTGGGAACAAGTTGGCAAGGAAAAAATTATACTCTTTAAGAAGTTAGGTTATAAAATTTGAATGGAAAAGAAGAAAACATGCTTAGAGGGAGTTCAAAAAAATTGAGAAGAAACACTCTGGTGGGTGATGAGGAAAAACAAAAGGGAAAGGCAAGACCTGAGACATACCACCAAGCAGAGTATGGGTGTAGAACTTTTCTTTGGTGCTGGTAGAGACACAAGTGTTGGATTTGTAAGTAGCTACTTCTTAGCTTGAGAAAACGAAAAAGCTTAGGAAGAGAAGAAAGCTTAGGAAAGAAGAAAGAAGGAATAAGCTAGGGAATTAGAAAATGAAGAAATGGCATAACGCTGCCTTATATAAAGATCTCACATGAAAACCCCCTCTAGTCTCGGAAAAGGAGGGATACCAAAGCTAGAATACGACAGTCATTTCGTCACATCTCATTGAAATCTCATATATGTGGGAAAATGTCACTATGAGAATGTGCTCCTCATACAGAGGCGTTATATCAGTTACCATAAGCTGATAACAAAAACTTATCTTTTGAATTAAAAAAAGATAGTTTGATGAAAGCTTATATAGAGCAGGAAAGTTGCTTCTAAAAGGGAAAAAAGCATTGCTATGTGGAAGCATTAGGATTGTTAGGAATGCCAGAGATATAGTGGAAGCACCAGTTATTAGAAAATGCCAAGTACATTATGGAAGCATTTGACAACTGGGCACATTAAGTAATATGAAATGATAACTAACAAAACTATGACACAAGTTTTCCTATTCAAACTATGACATGGCATCACATGGTTTCGCTTAGAGGTGATACTCCTTAAAGGACTCCTAATGGAACAAGAGGATATATAGTCCTTAGGAGTACCTCTTTAGTCAAGAAATCTCATTGTCCCAATATATGATACTGCTCTTCTTGTGCATTGACCCAAGCTCAATTATAAAAACACAGGTATGAACACCTTATAAACACCAACTCTCCATTATCTTTATACCTCTCTTATGGTCTTATTACTAACTTGAACGTGGGAGTGTATACACCAGGACTACTCTTTGTACCCTCTAACTATTTTCATTGTCTTACAAGATCTTTAGGTAGGATTATTTGAGAGCAAACCCAAATAATTATATATATTAACAATTCCATTTTTACATATTATTCACTATATTTTATCTTCAAAATGTCCATTTTATCTTCTCTTTAAATATCTCTTTTACTCAACACACTCACAAAGAATATATATCATATTAAATATAATTTAAATTATTAAATATATATTTTCATTAAATAAATAAAGGATATTCTCATGTAGTCTTGGTATCAAGTTGCAATCCCTTGAGTTTTTGTAAATTATAATATTTTAATAAAATCCTAGCTAATTATTATGCTTAGCATATTTAGTTTAGATATAAAAATTATCCATGATAAATTTTTAGTTAAAATAACTTCTAATATTTAAACTTAATAAATAATACTAAGCTAAGTATGACAATTCACTTAGATTTAATTGAAACATCATAACTTATAATCAAGATCAAATAAGAATATTCTAATAAATAAATACAAAAAATTTTGTCTTCAAAAAGAGTGAGAGAACCATATTAGGATAATTATAATTAATGTATAATTTTTATAATTAAGCTTTCATGAGATGAGAGGTGGTATTGATATCATATTAAAGGAGTGGGATAAGAAGACAAAATGGGAGTGTTTAGGCGTCCACATGGATAAGCATAATCATCTCTCTCTCTCTCATGACACCCAAGAAGCAGAAGGGAATTGTTGATGGCAATAACACACCTCCAACTCATCAATCAATCTTTGCAACACAATATTTTAGCATTAATTATGTTGCAGGCGTGAAGCTAAAATACTATCATAACATTTCTAGTGTGTGTGGCTGAAATTATGCCACGCACTGGTCCCAATATGTCTTCTAATGCTTCATTTCTCTTTGATCTTTCTAACATGAAATCGTGAACATATAGATACAGGTGGATAGCTAAATCCAATTTTAATTTCCATGTGAAAAATTTGACAAAAGACTATACAACAGACTGACGTTGGTGGGTGGAAATGTAATGTTAGTCTATGGACGAAGTTGTTTGGTAACCTAATTGTAAAACAATATTACAATTGGAAACAGATTCATGCCGAGTGCACCTCAGGCTCAACTTGAAAAACGAAGCCAAGGCAATATTTGGCCTAGCATTTTTAAAAGATGGTAAAGACTGGAAGGCCAACGCAGGGTCATCCTACAAAACTGAATGTCCCGAAAACGCATGGTTCCTCTTTACTGAGGGCCCAAAAGTGGGAAGAGGTGAAAACCCATGTTTCACTATCTTTTTTCTTTCTTCACTGTTTCTAACTTTTTTACTGGAGGCACTATAAGATAGGATAAACTTTAATATTGTAGCTACTAGCTACCATGTTAGATCCTAATTCTTACCAAAAACCTATTTAAACTATAACATGGCTCCATACGGTTTAGTATAAAGGTGGTATTGCTCAAAAAAGAACTCTTAATGGAATAAAAAGCTGTATGACTTTCATAAATACTTCTCTAGTCATGAAACCTTGTCATCCTATTATGCAACACTATTCTTTTTGCCCACTGACCAAGGTTCATGTAACACATGGGGGTGTTAAATTTGATAAATTGTTACTTAAATATTTGAACACATTGAAGTTGTTCTTAATGTAATGGAGAGGAATTTAGCCAAGGAATAATTTTTAAATCATGATTTCAGTGATGGACTGAGGTGGGAAGAAATTATTTTGAAATAAAATAATGCAAATGATTTGATTTTAAGTTATTTGTGACATAATTTGTATGCATTAAATGTTAATAATATCTGAAAATATTATGATTAAAAGTACATGGAAAAGAAATTAAATAGAATGAAAAAAGGAAAGAAAACAATAAAAGAAGGTGGTCTAGCTAAACTAGCATTGGCGATGTCAAAATGGGTGTTGTGGCACTAGTCATGGTGATGCATGAGGGTGCATGGGCAAAAATTCTGGCATCACGGTGCAAGAATTCGGCATTGCCGGTGCCAACCTACAGGATAAAAATGCGATCCAATTTTTCCCCCATTCTGTTTCATTTGTCCTCCATTTCGTTTCTCCCTTTCTTCCCCATGCCCTAGATCGTAAACCCTTCCCATTTTAATGGGATTTAGCTAGAGGATTCTTATTTTAGTAAGAAATTCATTGTTTCTTGATGGAGATAATGAAACCCAACCATTGGGTTCATGGATTATGTTGTTTGATGCATTTGGCGGAGCCTCTTTAGAGCATTGAGCTTAGATTTTAGCTTGGAAATGAAAGCCATGCTTGGAAATTATGGTAAACACCTCTCTTTTTCATTAATTTTCATTTTGTTATATTAGGGTTTATACTCCAAATCCATGAATAGGGGTTTTAGAGGAAAATAATAATGTTTATTGTTGAATTCATGGGAAAAATAAGTAAAACAATCCTTGTGATAATTTTGGCATGATTTAGACTTAGAAAATCATGATTTTGCATTAAACCACCCATGAACAGTAACCCTAGGAGTAAAATTGATATGAAACTATATAAATTAATAAGAAAATTTGATTAATAACTTGATTACAATGGTTGTCGCATAATCTGGAGTTGATTAAATGTGATTATGCCTGATGTCTTGCTGTGAGTAGTCATTTGTGAATAGCAAATATGGGGGGTTTAGATAAAAATATACTTATACTTGGCTTAATTGAGTTATAAGCATGATTGGTGTGATGTTAAGATAAATTTGATGTTGAAAATGCTATGAAAGCATAATGTATAATTGAAGTGAAAACCCTAATCTCATGTTATAGAATAACTTGCAAATTATGGATGCTTGTGAGACATTAAATCATTTGTATATTGAATTGTCAAGTATTTACATACACGAGAATGGATATGAATTTCTTAGTTACCCAAGTTGAATCATTATGAAGGAAACGATACTTATAACTTGCATGATGAAATGTTTCTATGAGAAAGGCTATAAGTAACTAGGCATAAAGCAGTCTGAGATTGATTATGAAATGGGTATTAATACAGTGTGTGGAATACATGACTATGTGCCTAGGGAAATAATTAACAATGGATGAAGATTCAATAACTTCATTTGTTTGGAAAGGTGTAAAAGGAGTAATTGTGGCTTGATATACATTAGGGAAATTGTCTTGTAAATGAATGAAAGCGTTGCTCTGTACAGGATCATCTGAGAAGGATGAAAAGTCATGAAGCTTGAGGAGTGTATGATGATTCATCAGTAGGTAAGTAGGCTCCTTTTCCAATTCATTATAATATTGAATGAGGATAACGGATATCCTATACTTCGTATTGGCATGCATGAATGGGTGGGGATAGTAGATATCCAATTCGTAAGCTAAATTTGTATGTAGAAGTGTATTACATGATATAATAGACATTTCATTAGGGATAAATGATATTCCCTAATTATATTATATTTGGATATATATTTTGATGAGTAAACACAAATGTGGATAAGGGATTGTGAGTATTCCTTGATAGGTATATGAATGGGGATTTTGAATATCCCAATAGAATTTAGATTCCATAAGAATATACATTGATTGTGTTATGCTTGTATGACATACTTATAATGAGATATGTGATGCCTGAATGGCACAGAGGTGATGTGTTGGAGTAGTATAAGTAATATTAATATATGTTGTACCAGAATGACATTGTACATATATTGTTTAGATATGAATGGCCAACATGACTCTTTTGCGATACAAGGTGTTAGAGTGTTTATGTTAACAAATGATATGAACTATGATTGAATGGTATAGAACGTATAGTGGAAGGATGAGGACATGCCTCATGATTATATTGGTATGACTACATGATTGCAATATAGTTATGTTCTAATTTAGAACATGCTGTTGTATTTTAATATTATTTTCTAATTGCCTACTTATTGAGTTTGCCCGGACTCACGCCTTCTTATTATAGTTTTTGATAGATAGGTCAAGCAATGGAGCCCAAAGATGATAATTTTTATTTTGTTTTATAAGAATTCGAGTTGGAATGATTGTATGTAAATTCATATGTATTCAAAATTGTAATAAATCAGTTATTGATGTATTCTGGGTATGAATAAAAAGTAATGTATTGGTATGTCATAATAGTGTGTGAATAGATTGGTATTCTTCCAGTTTGTCTACCATCATGGGGCAAAGTAGGTTCTGGGCTATAGGTAAGTTGAAAGGGTTTAATGATTTTATTATTTATGTTATTGTTACTTAAATTTTGTATTAGAAGTTGTTAATATGAATATTAGAAAATTTTATAAGGAATGTATAAGTTTATATCCATATAATATAGGGTAGACTCTACCAGATTTATGGTAGGATATTTCTCTTAAAAATTAAGAAATTATGGGGTTGTGAGAAGATTTCCCATAAGAAGAAGGAGAATGGTAGTGTCCCACATAGGCCCCAATAGGGAACAATCTATCGAATGGCCAAAACACATAAGATGGGGGTGTAGGGCATTACAAATGGTATTAGAGCCTAGTAACTTATCTGTTGATAAGTTCAAGTTAAATGATGAGCCTAGATTCATGATGGCAATGACTATTGAAAGTAATAAAAAATGTCATGCTAATACAAGTTGATAAACTCATGAGACCATGGAAATAGTTTAATCGAATATAAGAATATGGTTATCTTTGGGGGGTCTGGATTATAGGTAGGTTGATAAGATATGTATGTCAGTAATGATGACTTACTTTGGTAATGTTGAAG
The DNA here is from genome assembly GCA_036873735.1 of Pouteria campechiana. Lineage (NCBI taxonomy): Eukaryota > Viridiplantae > Streptophyta > Magnoliopsida > Ericales > Sapotaceae > Pouteria > Pouteria campechiana. The sequence goes on from JAYJMB010025789.1 coordinate 11,231, forward strand.
GAATATGTTTCATCTTGATGAATATTCATATGTTTGTGATGTGAATGTATGCATTGGGGTAAGACTGCATACTGCATTGTTATGAAACTTGAAACGCTATGGGTTTGAGCATGATATTTTGAATTCATGTGATAATGTTAGTATGATGCATGATGTATGCATGAAAAAGGATTGTTGCTTTTGGCCATGTGTATCCTTGTTTATTGGTATGTGAGGTTGACTAATAATTTGTGTGGTAAGAGCTTGTATATCTGAAATATGTGGACTGTATTGTTTATTTATGAGTTGTCACTTACCATGGAATTATAGATGTATTGAATTGATGATGGATTGTTAATGAATTATGTAATTTGTTCATGGGATATATGGTAAGAAGTAAATTATGATTTGCTCATGATTCTGGAATTAAGTAAGTGTAGTTTATGTGAAATTCCATATGGGTTGAATTGATTATAGTTGCTAATAAATGATGTGAAATGAATATGAGCATGCTTTGGTAGCATAAATATGATGTCCATTAGCTGATATACATATGCTTGAGTTTGATATAGTAATGTTTACTAATGAGTTGGTGGTAAGCTCATGAAAACCACTAATGTATAAGTTTGTTGGTAAGCTTATAAACTAGTGAGTTGATGGTAAGTTCATGAAAACTTGATGGTAAGTTCACGAAAACTATCATTGTGTAACTAATGAGTTGATGGTAAGCTCGTGAAAACCACCATTGTGTAACTAATGAGTTGATGATAAGCTAGTGAAAACCATCATTGTGTAACTAATGAGTTGATGGTAAGCTTGTGAAAACCATCATTCAATAGCCAATGAGTTAGTGGTTAGCTCAGAAAATTATCATTTGATAGCTAATGAGTTAGTGGTTAGCTCAGAAAAACCATCATGATAGTGTCAGTGGGACACGTAAGGCAACAGTACAACTGAGTCCCTCAATAGATGGAGATGGCAAACCTAAAATCCTTGAGTTGCAATGATGACAGGATATCATAGGAAGTACCAATGATGCTACCATGAATCCAACACCTTTGTAGCCGGGATTACAGGGATAACCAATCATACATTGAAAAGGAAAAAAGGTGGCTTGTATGTCTAAAAATAATACGCTTGAATGGTGGGAGGGCCCGAATGGCTGGATTTGATGTGTTTGAATGGCGAGAAGGCCTGAATGGCTAGAGTGGAGATCCTTGATTGGCATGATAGCCTAAGTGGCTGGATTGGATATTCCTTAGAGGCATGGCCAGATATGATGTGGAGGCCTAGATGGCCTGGGGCTTGGCATGGATACATGGATAGCCCAAACATGAGGTGACACCCATGTAGGGTGAAGGCTTAGGGTTTGGCTGCAATGCCAGCCAGTATAACTTGACACCCATGTAGGGTGAGGCCTAGTATTGATATGCCCGAATGGCAAAATAAAGAGGAAATATAATAGATAACATGAAAGATAGATAATCTATAGTTGGTAAATTTATGGTTGGAAATGATAATGATAACTGGTTGTGGATGCCTTGGTAATGAGGCAAGATGTGATGAGAGTTATCATAGTTATGATATAGGAATGATATGCCTTGGTGATAAGGTTGATTATAAAAATTTCTTATAGATATATCCCATTGTGAGAATGATGTGGAAATAAATAGGCACAATTAGGTATGGGGATGAAAGGCTATGTATGAGCCTGGAATGAAATTATAAGAACATGAATAATGATCTTGTGCAAGTGCGCCTTAAGTGTAAGAATGTGAGGTTGCATATGAGTTATGTGTGAATGTATTAGTTATGTTATAATAGTATGTGCATCATGAGTATGCATGAAATGTATATTATATATGTATATATATATATATATATTATCTAGTTATGGGTGACTTTGTGTGCCATAAAGAGATAGAAGGAAGGTAAAGTAAAAAGGCCCTATGAGGGGAAAGATATGAGAAATTCAAATAAACTAAAGGAAAACCTTGCCTAAATGACCAGTAAAAATTGAAGTAGTAATATCATTGTATCATTCTAGAGTAAAGAAAACCATGAACAATTCATTGAACTTGAATGTGTAATGAATTGAAGAAGTTTTGATGTTGCCTATTTGTCTAATATGCTTGTATCAATCTGATGAATGAAATATTTACATTCTGTTGTGATTAAATTATGATAGTAATTAATGATCATGTTAAATGTAAGAAGAATATTGGAAAAATACTTACCTGTTGATCATGGATCCTCCTGAAATTGAGTGAATGTTCAGATATTTTGGCAATTGGTGATAATTAACATGTTTTTGACCTGAGTGCTTTGCAATTTAGTCAAGCTGGTCAATAATTTAAAGCTTTATATGAGTTAAAATGAATGATCAGGTTATATGATCCCAAAAGGCATCACTTATGCTGTGGACTAATTGATATTTAAAGTTTCGATGATGAGAATTTTTTTAAGGAGGGAGGTCTGTAACACCTAGGGGTGTTAATTTTGATAAACTGGTACTTGAATATTTGAATACATTGAAGTTGTCTTAATGTAATGGAAAAAGGAAAGAAATTTAGCCAAGAAAAAAATTTTAAATCGTGATTTCAGTGATTGACTGAGTTGGGAAGAAATTATTTTGAAATAAAATAATGTAATTAATTTGATTTTGAGTTATTTGGGGCATAATTTGTATGCATTAAATATTAATATTATGTGAAAATATTATGATTAAAAGTACATAAAAAAGAAATGGAATAGAATGGAGAAAAAGGAAAGAAAACAATAAAAGAAGGTGGGCTAGTGAAACTTTTGTCAGGGACGCTAGAATGGGTGCTGTGGTGCCGGTTGTGGTGAGGCATGTGGTGCAAGGGCAAAATTTTTGGCATCATGGTGCCAGAATCTAGCCTCGCCAATGCCAACTGATGGGATAAAAATGTGATCCGATGCCCCTCGGTTCTATTTCATTTTTCCTCCGTTTCGTTTCTCCCTTTCTTCCCCATGCCCTAGATCATAAACCCTTCTCATTTTAACGAGGATTCTTATTTTACTTAGAAATTCTTTGTTTCTTAATGGAGATAAGGAAACCCAACCATTGGGTTTGTGGATTGGGGGAGAAGATTCGTTTGATGCATTTGGCGGAGCCTCCTTAGAGCTTGGATTTTAGCTTGGAAATTATGGTAAACACCTATCTTTTCCATTAATTTTCATTTTACTATATTAGGGTTTATGCCCCAAATCCATGAATAGGGGTTTTAGAGGAAAATGATGGACGTTTATTATTGAATTCATAGGGAAAATAAGTAAAACATGCCTTGTGATGATGTTAACATGATTTAGACTTGAAAAATCATGATTTTGCATTAAATCATCCGTGAACAGTAACCTTAAGAGTAAAATTGATATAAAACTATATAAATTAATAAGGGAATTTGATTAATAACTTGATTACAATGGTTATGACATGATTTGGAGTAGATTAAATGTGATTATGCATGATGTCTTGCTATGAATAGTCACTCATGAATAGTAAATATGGGGTTTTGCATAAAAATATAATTATGCTTGGTTTAATTGAGTTATAAGCTTGATTAGCATGATGTTAAGATAAATTCGATATTGAAAATGCTATGGAATCATAATGTATAATAGGGAGTGAAAACCCTAATCTCATGTTATAGAACAGTCTGCAAGTTATGGATGCCTGTGAGACATTAAATCATTTGTACATTGAATTGTCAAGTATTTACATAAACGAGAATGAATATGGATTTCTTGGTTATCCATGTTGAATCATTATTAAGTAAATGACACTTATAACTTGCATGATGAAATGAGAAAGGCCATATGAGTAATTGGGCATAAAGCAGCTTGACATTGATTATGAAAGGGGTATTAATACAGTGTATGGAAGTCAAGCAAATATGACTTATGTGCCTAGGGAAATAATTAACAATGGATGAAGATTTGATAACCTCATTTGATTGAAAATGTATAAAAGGGATAATTGCGGCTTCATATACATTAGTAAAATTGTCTTATAAATGAATGAAAGTGTTGCTCTATACAGGATCATCTGAGAATAATGAAAAGTCATGAAGCTAGAAGAGTGTATGATGATTCGTTAGTAAGTAGGCTCCTTTTTTAGTACATTATAATACTAAATGGAGATAACTGATATCCCATACTTCGTACTGGCATGTGTGAATGGTTGGGGATAATAGATATCTAATTTGTATGCTAAATTTATATGTAGAAGTGTATTACATGATGTAATATATGTTCAGTTGGGCATAAGTGATATTCTTTGATTATATTATATCTGGATATAAATTTCAATGAGTAAACAAAAATATGGATAAGGGAGCATATGAATGGGGATTTTGAATATCCCAAGAGAGATTAGATTCCATAAGAATATACATGGATTGTGTTATGCTTATATGACATAGTTATAATGAGATATGTGGTGCCTAAATGGTACAGAGGTGATGTGTCAGAGTGGTATAAGTAGGATTAATATATGTAATGCCGGAATGTCACTATTCTGATATAGTTCAGATATGAATGGCCTACATAGCTCTTTTGCGATACAAGGTGTTAAAGTGTTTATGTTGAAAAATGATATGAACTATGATTTAATGGTATAGAATGTAAATTGTAATGATGAGGACATGCCTCATGATTATATTCGTATGACTACATGATTGCAGTATGATGTTTTTAATTATATTTTGATTTAGAACCTGCTGCTACATTTTAATATTATTTTCTAATTGCCTACTTACTGAGTTTGCCTAAACTCATGCCTTCTTATTATATTTTTAGTGGATAGGTCAAGTAATGGAGCCCAAAGATGATAATTTTTATTATGTTTTATTAGAATTTGAGTAGGAATATATTGTATGTAAATTCATATGTATTCAAAAGTGCAATAAATCAGTTATTGATGTTTCTGGGTATGATTAAAAAGTAATGTATTGGTATGTCATAATGGTGTGTGGATGGATTGGTATTCTTCCAGTTTGTATACCATCATGGGGCAAAGCAGGTTCTGGGTTGTGGGTAAGTTGGAAGGGTTTAATGATTTTATGGTTTATGTTATTGTTAATAATTATATTTTGTATTAGAAATTATTGATATGAATATTAGAAAATATATAAGGAATGTACAGGTTTATATTCATATAATATAGGGTAGATTCTGTCAGATTTATGATAGTATATTTTCCTTAAAAATTGAGAATTTGTGGGGTTATGAGAAGATTTCCCATAAGAAGAAGGGAAATGGTAGTGTCTCGTATAGGTCCCAGTAGGAAACAATTTACCGAATAACCAAAATGCATAAGGTGGGCGAGGTGTTATAGTTCAACTATATAATCTTAGGTATGCTTCATGTTGAAACAAACTACTTGGATTGATTTAGATGATGAATATACCTAACTAGTCAAGTTTTGATTATAAACAAAAGCATATAAGTGAATGGTTAAGCGCTATTGACTATTATTTTCGAGCATGCAGTAAACATATAATTTAGCAAAATAACTCAATAAAGTGGAAACACGCACAAGATAAAATCAGAGACAAGATCCACCTTTTATCAAAAAAAAAAAATATATAAATGCTCAAAGAGTATGGAAGGCATCATATACAAGCTTCAATATCACTTCAAATGCATTCTCAATCCTTGCCAATGAAAATCAGACTGATGCTCAAGTTCGGACATAGACAAGTTCTAAATACGCTTCAAAGGACCAACATCTAGTTTCGGACATCGCTAGATCAATTTGGACATTGAGGATCCAAGTTCGAAAACAAATATAACTTCAAAAGAGAAGAAATAGAGTTCAGACAATGTGAATTAGAATTTTGGATACAAGTGAAGATTCTGACAGAAGTTGAACCAAGTTCAAACACAAGTATGAAGTCAAGACACTTGAAGCTCAATGCCATTTCAGATGAACCAAACTCATTCGAAATGAGTCTGCATCATCTCTCTCAGTCAAAAATTTAACTTCGAACACTGTCATCTCATCTTCGGACAAAGCTAAAATTCATTTGTGTGACCAAGATGATTCATGCCTCTTCTTAGTTTAAAATTTTACTTTGGACACAATGAAGCATTTTCAGACAAAGCTGAGTTATGTCTGTTGAAAGTTAAACGATTCACTCAGTTCGAAATTATAAGTTTGAACAAAGCTAGAAGCCTTCAGATAGAGAAGCTACAAATTCGACTCTACAGGCAAAAAATCTTGATGATTCACTCACATTTAATGAACGTCATTTTGTCCAATGGGCAAATTTTGAATCCCAGTTTAAATGGAGTAAAGAAAGGCCATTCCAAGAGTTAAGAAATAAGCCAGAAAAAAATTATGAAAGAAATCACAGAGCATTTACTTAGACATTAAAATCTTTCTTCCAACTCCACTATGCTTAAACATCATATGCATTGAAAGAACATTCTCTATAATAGCTTAAGGGAGTTTGATATACTATATATTTATTACAACAAATTTATTTCTGTTGCACTTTAATTCTATACAAAATCAGCCTATGTAAGAGGTATTTTTATTATACATTGTTCTTTGTGTGAGACAACAAGCAAGGAGCTTCCTAATCTTGTATAAGTTTGTTAGTTAGCTTGGAAACCAATGGTTTTAAAAGTTTGTTGGTGAGCTTAGAAACCAACAGTGTATAAGTTGGTTAGCTAAATTAGAAACCAACATGTATAAGTTTATTGGTGAGCTTGGAAGCCAACATGTGTAAAGTTTGTTGGTGAGCTTATAAAACTAATAGGTCATTAGTGGAACCTGAGTGCAATGAGTGAGGCTAAGACCAACAATTGGTATCCAAATGAGCTTCAACAGTTACTCTTAATAACCGGATATTTTTGAATTACTTGAAGTGACCCACATGGCCAATACATTCCATAACACTGTGACCGAAGGACATAACACTGTGACTGAAGGACAGTCAACCACTAGACTCTCATTTTTTGATGGCACCAATTACAGGTATTGAAAAATATGCATGTGTAATTTGATGATAGCCACTGACTATAAGTTATAGCAAATCATCAAAGATGACAAAACTATCACAAACATAGAAGACAAATATACTGCCAAGGACATTGTACTAATAGAAAGAGATGCTAAAGCTAAGAATAGCCTCTACTATGCATTATCTCCTTCTGAGTTTGAAAAGATTTCAACATGCGGTTCTACAAAGAAAATCTGGGACAAGATGAAAGTCACATATGAAGGTACTAATTAGGTCAAAAAGACTAAAATTAATATACTTGTATGGGAATACAAAGCCTACTACATGCATGATAATGAAACCATATCAAAAATGTTAGAAAGATTCCAAAAGATCATCAACTGGTTGAAAAGTCTTGGAGAAAAATATAAAGAATCCAAGATGGGGAAGAAGGTCCTGAGGTCTTAGCCAAGACAATGGATGGCGAAGGACACAATAATTTAGGAGGATAGAAACCTGGACGAGATGAAAGTAGAAGAACTTATGGATTCCTTCATGACTCATGAAGTCCTCATGAAGCAGAAAGCTCCAGAAGAACCAAAGGGAAAAAGAAACATCGCCTTAAAAGCTGAATCAAAGGATGATTTACAAAGTATAGCTTGAACACGTGGAGTTAAAAATAATGATGACATGCAATGCTAAGTACAAGATTCAAAACCATGTTAAAAAAATGTAAGAAATTCTAGAAAGTTCAGAAATAAAGATAAAAGAAAAGAAGTCCCCACCTGCTATAACTGTGGTAAGCCTAACCATAAGTGGTTTGATTGCCATGAACCTGACAAGAAGAAAGGGGAGCAATAACAGAAAAGATATAATAATTACAATGATAAGAGGAACAACAATAGCAATCATAAGAACTTCTACAAGAAGAAGAAGGCACTTGCAACATGGGAAATGCCTGAAAACATGCTACATAAAAGTGCTAGTGGTAGTGAGGATGAACACAAAGCAAAATTTAGCAAACTGTCTCCAATAAAAAGAGATCAGGAAGACTACTCTACCAAAATCAGCTTCATGGCCATTAATGAAAATGAAGTAATTTTTGAATCTGAATCTCCTAATTTTATAGAAGAAATAGAAAGTCTATATGCTGATTTTAAGGTTTTAAAAGCCAATTATAAGCATACATAAAAAGAGATAGTGAAATGATTACTCCAAATTGAAAGATAAAAAAATATGCTCAAGAGTAAATTATCTACCATTAGTGAACTTGAGTAGGTCAAAGCAAAGAATAACGCCTTGAGAAAGACCTTGGCCTCCACCTTGTTTAGAATGAAACCAAAAAATAAAGGTGGTCGGAAACATTAGAAATATAACTATAATTTTGGAAGAAAATAGAGGACCAAACAGACCATGGTTTGAATTCCTTAAATAGTTGCAGATATAGTAAATGCTATTCCATTTCCAAACATTAAAGTAGTGGCAACCAAGAAGCAATGGGTACCAAAATCTGCTACCACTAATCCCCTAAACCCATTCACAAATTGGTACAAAAAATTATAGCTTGATCTTGTAATTGCAGGTGTGTCTGAGAGCCACAAGAAGCAGCACATGGTACATTGACAATGGTAACTCAAGGCACATGATAGAGGAAAAGGAGCTATTCACTTAGCTAAAAGAGAAAAATGGTGGAACAGTAACCTTCGGAGATAATGAAAAAGGTAGAGTGGTTAAGATTGGTACAATTGGCCAACCATAATCTACTATCATTTCTGACATTTTATTAGTTGAGGGAGTAAAGCATAATCTTCAGAGTATTAGCTAGTTTTGTTATAGTGGATACAAGATTATATTTGAATATCATATTTGTTTAGTTCTAGATTAGTATGACTCGGTTGTAGTTATAGGCAAAAGGCATGGAAACGTGTATATTATATATGTTGAACATATTATCTTAAATAAACATGATTATGATGATGAACATTCCTAACCAACTATATTTTAATGATGAGCAAAGACATGAGTGGAACATTAAGGTACTAACAAGTCTATTCTCAATTACGTGCAGTCATACTTTTCAACTAATCTTTGAAAATATGTCTAATAATATTCAAAGAAGAAACCAAGTAAATAAGAAAACAAATAGTTTAAAGTCTTTAACTGGAAAGCTTTGGAGTCTTCATAGTATACTTCGGAGCCAACAATAAGTTTTGGAGTCGTCATGGTATGCTTCGGAATCAACAAGAAAACCTTCGGAGTTTATCAGACACAATTCAGAGTTAATCAAAACACACTTTGGAGTTAGCCAGATACATTTCGAAGTCTTCAAGCATACTTCAAAATTAATCAGACAAGCTTCAAAGTCATAAATACACACTTCGGAGTTAACAAGATATACTTCAGAGTCATGAAGCTAAGGCGCTTCGATTTAGAGACAAAGGAATAGTCTGTCAGAATCACGAAGTCACAAACTTCGGATTCAACAAAAAACTCTTGAAACCATTGAAGTATTTCAGAGACAAAGGAAAATAATGTCAGAGTGTTGACAGTACTTTGAAGTCACAAATACACAAGCTTCAGGATTAAGTCATTTACTTTGGAGTCAATCAAGTCACTTCGGAGTTATGTACTAACAACCTTTGGAGATGGTCAAAGTACTTCGGAGTCATGCGTATACAAGTTTTGGGGCTAAGTTAAGCTCTTCAGAGTCAAAAGATTCGAAGACAACGAACAATAGCTTTTGGAGTTAACAGAACACTCTTTAGAAAACACGATTCGTTGGAGTTAGAAGATAGGTGCTTCAAAGATAGCGAACTCTTTCAGAGTCAGAGTCGAAGCTTAGATTTAATGCTTCAGAGTCATGCTACACTTACTTTAGAGACAAAAAGTGCCTTTGGAGCTCCGAAACACACCTTCAGTGCATCCGAATCAATAGTGACTTGTGTAAGTTGTGCGGAAACTTCATGCCACTTACAATTTCAGAGAATCTGATGTTAGTTCATGGCCTTCAAAATAGCACTAAAAGTATAACGGTCTTGAATTTAAATATTTCTCAGCATTTAATATTTCTCACTTACCACAATAGAGAAAGTCAGAGATCTCAAAAAAAGACAGAGAACTCACATATAGAAGAAGTTAAGCTAGATCGAAGACAACAACTGATTGTCACATTGAAAAATTAGAGAGAGCATTTATTAAGTCTTTAAGGCAGTTTTCTTCCATGATTTTCAACTCCATTATAGTTCATTCAACGAAACATTCAAAGTCATTAATTTAACCACTTCTGGAGATTGAATCTCATTGCTTTTGTTGCTACATTACTTGTGTTTACTACTTTCCAACTTCATACAAAACCATCCTATATGAGGCATTAATATTTGTACAAGTTTATTTCTATATATTGTAGCAAGTTTATTAACTTGCATCTGCATAGTAAAAGCAAGTAGGATACTTGTTAAGTATTTGTATAAGTTTGTTGGTGAGCTTGAAAAACCAACTTGCGTAAGTTTGTTGGTGAGCTTGGAAAACCAACAAGTGTTAGTGAAACATGAGTTTAGCAGAAAAGGCTAACTCAGAGAAGTGAAGTATGAATCCAAGTGAAGGGTGAACTACTATAAAAATACTTGTCTAAGTGCATTGAGTTTTTAGTGATTTCTTTAATCCTGCACTTTAACTATTATCTGACCAAAATTTTTAAAGACTCAATTCACCCTCTCTCTTAAGTCATCATCTGAATAGGACCAACAATTCCTATCAAAGCAGGCTTCACCTGTTATATATTACTATTTCAATTATATAACTTGTAAAGAGATCTCTATAACTAGCTATTTCCACAACACTTTTGCTGAAGGTCAATCTACTTTCAAACCATCACTATTTGATGGTACAAACTATGGATACTGGAAGATGAGAATGAAAAATTTCTTTATTGCCTCGGATTATTAGCTATGGAAAACCATCAAGGATGGCATGCTTGTCCGAAATATTGAAGATAAATACACTAATGGGGACATTCTAGCAGCTGAGAAAGATGCTAAGGTAAAAAACTGCCTTTTTTGCGCTCTTACATCTACTAAGTTTAACAAGATATCCTCTTGCGATATCACAAAGAAAATTTAGAACAAACTAGAGGTAGGACACGAAGGCATAAAGCAAGTAAGGGAAATTAAGATAATCTTCTTGTGCAGGAATATGAAGCTTTCAAAATGAAGGAGACGAAGTCAATCTCAAACATGTTTGGAAGGTTTCAAAAGATAATAAATGGGCTGAAAAATCTAGAAGAGAAATACGCAGAGCCCAAAGTGGTGAAGAAAATCTTGAGATCCTTATCAAAACAATGGATGCCAAAAGTAAAAGCAATCAAGAAATAAGGAATATACACACAATGACTTTAGAAGAACTTATGGGTTCTCTTATGACTCATGAAGTATTAATGAAATAGAAAAATATAGAAGAACCAAAGGGCAAGAAAGCATTTGCTCTTAAAGCTGAGTCAGAGAAAGATGAATCCTAAACTGATGATCCACGAGTGGAGGTGAAGATAAGGAAATGATAATGATTACAAGAAGATTCAAATTTATGCTAAAGAAGAAAAAGTTTGGAAACAGTTCAAGAAACAATTTTGGAAGAAATGATAGAAAGAAAAAACCACCCACTTGTTACAACTATGAGAAACCTAGACATATGAAGTTTGACTGTCCAAAGCCAGACAAAAGATAAAATGATTAGCAAAAGAAGAAGTATAATTCATATTTCGACAAAAGAAACAACAAAAACAACAGAACAAGCAAAAAAATCTAGAAGAAAAAGAAAGCTCTAACAACATAGGAGATGCTAGAGAACATTATAAATGAAAGTAAAAGTAAGGAAGAAGAAGAACATAAAGCTCAAATCAATCAACTTTCTCTAAATAGAAGCACTCACGATAAACTTCATATGGGAATCGGCTTCATGGAAATCCAAGAAAAGTAACTAAAATTTGATTCCGAGACTCCCAGTCATGAAGAGATTTAGAAGAATTATATTCAGATTTCAATACCTTGAAAGAAAAGTATAGAGAGACTAAAAAGGTGTTCAAAAGAATTGCAAATGAATGCTCCAAAATAAAGAAAGAAAATTCCAAGCTAAAAAATAATAATAATACCAATAATATACTTGAGCAAGTAGTAGCTGAGAACTATGCTCTGAAAAAGATATTGACTTCCACTTTGTTAAAAATGAAACCAAAGAAAAAAAGTGAATAGCAACAACACAGAAAATTCAAGTGTAAACAGATTATGATTTAGGTTCCAAATATAGTTGCAAATGTATTAAATGCAACCCAAATTCTCTTGGTTAAAACTGTTTTACCCAAAAAATAATGGGTACAAACTTTACCTGCAACTAACCCACTGCACCTATTCCCAAATGGGTACCAAAAGTTAAAACTTAACTTTATCTTACAGGTGTGCTTGGGAGCCACAAAGAGCAGTATATGGTATATGGATAGTAGTTTCTCAAGACACATGACAAGGAATAAAGAGCTATTCATGGAGCTAAAAATGAAATTTGGTGGAACAATAACCTTTTTTGGTAATGATAAAGGTAGAGTAATTGGGATCGGTAAGGTCAGTCAACATCTATCTACTTCAATTTCAGATGTACTTTTAGTAGAAGAATTAAAACACAATTTTCTTATTGTAAGTCAATTTTGCAACAAAGGCTACAAAGTTGTGTTTGAATCTCAATCTTGTTCTGTATTAGATAAGTCTCAATCAGTTATAGTATATGGTAGAAGATATAAAAATATATATTTGGTTGATCTTTCAGATATTCAAGCTAAATGTCCTGTTGTGAGTGACAACGAACCCATGTTGTGGCATCGAAGGCTAGGATATGATAACAAAAATCTGATTAAAAGATTATATAATAAAGATTTAGTTATTAGTTTACTAAAACTCAAATTTGATAATAATTGAGTGATGCTTACATAAAAGGCAAGTAATTAAAAGAATCATTCAAATCAATCAGGGAAGTATAAACAACTAAACATCTTCAATTGCTACATATGGATTTAGTTGGACCAACAAGGATAAGAAGCCTTGGAGGAAAACATTACGCATATGTCATTATAGATGACTATAGTATATTTATCTGGGTGATGTTTCTAGCATCTAAAGATGAAGCTTTTCCAAATGTATTCAGAATGAACAAAGTTCTCATATTATTGCCAAAATGAGTGACCATGGTGGAGAGTTTGAGAATTATAGATTCAATGATTTTTGTGAAAGCAATGGTATTCTTTAACCTTTCTCTGCACCAAGAACACCCCAACAAAATAGAGTAGTAGAAAGAAAGAACAGATCCTTGCAAAAGATGCCAAGGACAATGTTTGGTGAATACAACCTCCTATAGTATTTTTGGGTTGAAGCAATGAATACTGCATGTTAATTATTAACAGAATCTTTGCTAGATCCATATTCAACAAAACTCCATTTGAATTATATTATGTTAAGAAATCAAATATTTAATATTATCATACATTTTGTTGTAAATGCTTTATTCTTAACAATGACAAAGAAAACCTTAGAAAGTTTGATAATAGATCTGATCAAGATATATTTCTAGGTTATTCCATTGTTAGTAAAGCATTTAGAGTGTATAATTTAAGATTTAAGGTTATAGAGGAATCCATTCATGTTAAATTTGATGAATATACTAACTCTACAAAAAGAAATAGTGATTTTGATGATGAGACAGACAATCTACCAACAAGTATGGAGAAACCGAACTTACAAGATAATCAAGAAGAAGCTCTATAATCAGAAACAACAATGGATGAAGCTGAACCATCCACAATAGAGGTAAATGAGGAAGGTAACTCATCTTTTCCCAGAGATTGGAGGTTTATGCATATTCATCTTGAAAATCAGATAACTGGTGATGTGTTAGATAAAGTTAGAACTAGATCATCCTATTACCAAATATATGATAATTTTGCTTTCATTTCTCAATTCGAACCAACTTGCATAGAAAAAGCATTAGAAGACGAAAACTGAATTTTAATTATGCAAGAAGAATTGGATCAATTTAAAAGAAATAATGTGTGGACTATTGTTCTAAGACCCACAACATATACCCATGAACCTCTTGTAGTAATCCCCAAAGACCCATTTTTTATTCCACCGCTTCCATCAAAAAGACCCAGAACACCAAGCCCTCTTCTACAGCATCATCCTCTCAACCCAAGCCACCTCTTCCACCTCAAAAAGATGTCTTTCCCAAAACCAACAGAAAGAAAACCCAAACCATGATCCTGCTACCTTTGTATTATTTTTTTCTAATGTATTCCTTTTCTTCTAATTGTATTTTTTGTACTATGTATTTTCTGTAAAAAAATTGTTGTATGAATGAAACTTTAAGCATCTGTTATATCTGAGAATTTTGGTCAAGTTCTATATGTATACATTTTGGTCACTTATAAAATCTTTATCTTATTTTCCACCTTTCTGATTATAACAAAAAGGGGGAGAAATTGTGCTGAATGATATAAAATTTTCATGTACTAAATATGAGAAATTGTGTTGAATGAAATGAAATTCTTTTATGAAATACTGACTGTATGAAATTTTTTTAAATATAGTTAAACTTTTATGCATCCATTCAGCGGGAGCTATACTAAAATAATAGAATTTTATTACACTTAAGTTGCTTTAAATTCCCTATTAGATAAGTTTTGAAAGTTATGTCACTCAATGTTTTGTCATCATAAAAAACGGGGAGAATGTTGAATATACTATCTTAAATAAACTTGATTTTGATAATGAACATTCTTAACTAACTAATTTTGATCATGAGCAAAGACATGAGTAAAATATTAAGGTACTAACAAATCTATTCTCAAGTACATGCAGTTATACTTTCAAACTAATCTTTGAGAATATGTCTAATAATATTCAAAGAAAGAAACCAAGTAAATACTTATGAGATTTATGTATATAAATCACATGTATACTTAAAATGAGAAAATAGATAGTTTAAAGTCCTTAACTGGAAAGCTTCGGAATCTTCATAGTATACTTCGAAGCCAATAGAAAGTTTCGGAGTCATCATGGTATGCATTGGAATCAACAAGAAAGCCTTCGGAGTCCATCAGACACAATTTAGAGTTAATCAAAATACATTTTGGAGTTAACCAGATACGCATCAAAGTTTTCAAACATACTTAGAAATTAATTAGACAAGCTTCAAAGTCATGAAGTCATACTTCAGAGTTAAAAAGATATACTTTGGAGTCATGAAGCCAAGGTGCTTCGATTTAGAGACAAATGAACAGTTGATCAGAATCACGAAGTCACAAACTTTGGATTCAACAAAGAACTCTCGAAACCATTGAAGTATTTCGAAGACAGAGGAAAATAAAGTCAGAGTGTTGATAGTACTTCAAAGTCAAAAATACATAAGCTTCGGGGTTAAGTCATTTACTTCGGAGTCAATTAAGTCACTTCAGAGTTATGAACTAACAACCTTTGGAGATAGTCAAAGTACTTCGGAGTTATGAGTAGGCAAGTTTCGGGGCTAAGTTAAGCTCTTTGAAGTCAACAAGATTCAGAGACAATGAACAATAACCATTTGAGTTAACAAAACACTCTTTAGAGAACACGATTCGTTGGAGTTAGAAGATAGGTGCTTCGGAGATAGTGAACTCTTTCGGTGTTAGAGTCAAAGCTCAGATTTAGTGCTTCGGAGTACCACTTACTTCAAAAATAAAAAATGCCTTCGACGTCAGCCTCCATGATCCTGATGTAAAACATTGATGTTGCACCACTTAGGATCCTTCAAAACATACCTTCGATGCATCCGAAGCAACAACAACTTGTGTAAGCTATGCTAAAACTTCATACCACTTATAATTACGGAGGATTTGATGTTAGTTCATGCCCTTTGAAATAGCATTGAAAGTACAACGATATTAAATTCAAACGTTTCTCAGCATTTAATGTTTCTCATCTACCACAACAGAGAAAGTTAAAGATCTCAAAGAAAGACAAAGAACTCACATATAAAAGAAGTTAAGCGAGATCAAAGACGATAACTGATTGTCATATAGAAAAATAATAGAGAGCATTTACTAAGTCTTTAAGGCATTTTTCTTCCATGATTTTACACTCCACTACAATTCATTCAAAGTAGCATTCAAAGTCATTAATTCAACCACTTCTGGAGATTGAATCTCATTACTTTTATTGCTACATTACTTGTGTTTACTCCTTTCCAACTTTGTACAGAACCATCCTATATGAGGCATTAATATTTGTATAAGTTTATTTTTACATATCTCTGCAAGTTTGTTAACTTGCATTTGTATAGTGAAAGTAAGTAGGATACTTGCTAAGTGTTTGTAGAAGTTTGTTGGTGAGCTTGGAAAACCAACTTGTGTAAGTTTGTTGGGGAGCTTGGAAAACCAACTTTTGTAAGTTTGTTGAGGAGCTTGGAAAACCAATAAGTGTTAGTGGAACCTAAGTTTAGCAGAAGAGGCTAACTCAGAGAAGTGGAGTAGGAACCCAAGTGAAGGGCCGAACCACTATAAAAATATCTTTCTAAGTGTATTGTATTTTTAGTGGTTTATTTAATCCTGTACTTTAACTATTATCTGGCCAAAATTTTTGAAGACTCAATTCACCTTCCCTCTTGAGTCACCATCTGAACGGGATCAACAATAAACTTATTTAATATCCAAGCTAAGTGTTTTGTTAGTCACGACGAGTCTTTATTATGGCATAGAAGATTAGAACATGCCAACAATGACATGATTGAAAGATTATACCAAAAGGGCCTTGTAGTTGGCTTATCTGAACTGAAATTGATAAAGGATAGTTGTGTGATGCTTGCATGAGAAAAAAGCAAGTAAAAGAGTCTTTTAAATCAAATAGAGAAGTACACGCAATCAAGCCATTTCAACTGCCATGGACTTAGTAGGACCAACAAGAACTAGAAGTCTTAGAGGAAAACATTATGCATGTATCGTTGTTGATGACTATAGTAGATATACCTGGGCAATGTTTCTTGCATCCAAAGATAAGGCTTTTTCATTCTTTGAGATCTTTTCCAAGCATATGCAGAATGAACAAAGTTCTCATATAGTTGTCATTAGGAGCGATCATGGTGGAGAGCTTGAAAATCATAAGTTCACATCCTATAATGAAAATAATTGGATCTTTCAAACTTTCTCTGCACCAAGAATACCCACACATAATGAAGTAGCAGAAAGGAAGAATAAAATATTGCAAGAGATGGCAAGAACTATGTTGAGTGAATACAATTTGCCATAATATTTTTAGGTTGAAGCTATGAATACTGCCTACTTTATTATCAATAGAATTCATATTAGGCTCATATTAAACAAAATTTCATTTGAGTTATATTATGACAAGAAGCCTAATATATCATTTTTTTCATACTTTTGGTTGTAAATGTCTCATTCTTAACAATGGAAAACGAGACTTTGGAAATTTTGACAACAAATTTGATAAAGGAATATTCCTTGGATATTCCATTGTTAGCAAGGTATTTAGACTCTATAACTTAAGTAATAGGTCTGTAGAAGAGTCTATTCATGTTAAATTTGATGAATCTACTAACTGTTCAAAAAAATAAGTGATTTTGATAATGAAGAATATAAACTCACAGTAGATATGGAGAAAATGAATCTGCAAAATCAAGATAAGTATGCTCTATAGATGAAAACTATAAGGGATGTAGCAGACAGATAGTTTGAATCATCCACAAGTGAGGTAAACGAGAGAGATAATTCTTCTCTTCTTAGAGATTGGAGATTTATGCATACTCATCCTGAGTACCAAGTAATTGGTGATGTGTATGATAAAGTTAGGACTAGATTATCTTATCACTAAATATATGGTAACTTTTTCATCAATTTTCAAATAAAGCCAACCTGCATAGACCATGCGTTAGAAGATGATAATTGGATTTTATCTATAAAAGAGGAACTGGGCCAATTTAAAAGAAATAACATGTGAACATCAATTCTAAGACTTGACTATCAAGATATTATAGAAACCCAATAGGTCTTTAATAGCAAACTTGATGAATTTGGTTTAGTGGTGAGAAACAAGGCAAGGTTAATAGTAAAGAGGTACTATCAAGAAAAAGAAATAAATTTTGAAAAATCTTACGCCCCTGTGCTAGTGTTGAATCCATAAGAATGCTGTTGGTATTTGCAGCTTTCATGAATTTTAAACTTTACTAGATGGATGTCAAATTTATATTTTTAAATGATTTTATTAATGAAGAAATTTATGTGGAACAAACCCCTTATGTTTAAATATCCTCATGATCCTAACTATGTCTTCAAACTCAAGAAAACCCTCTATGGATTGAAGTAGGCTTTTAGAGCATAGTATGAGAGGCTAAGTAGAATTTTGATTGAGAAAGGTTTCTTAAGGGATAAAGTAGATTTCACATTCTTCATTAAGCATGCTATGAATGATATTCTTATTATGCAAATCTATATTTATGATATAGTATTTAGAGCTACTAACAAAAATCCTTATCAAGAGTTTTTTAAGTTAATGTAGGGAAAATTTAAAATGAGTTTAATGGAAGAATTGAACTTTTTTCTTAGACTATAAGTGAACTAGATGAAAGAGAGAATTTTTATCTAACAAGCAAAATTCATAAAGGAACTGCTGAAGAAACTCAATATTGAACATGGAAGAAAATATGAAACTCCAATAGCACTTCCATCGAATTGTATAAGGACAAAAAAAGGTAAATTTGTGTGCCAAAAACTTTTATAGAAGCATGATAGGATCTCTATTGTATTTTACTACTAGTAGGTCAAATATTATGTTTAGTGTCAGTATGTGTGTTAGATTTCAATCAAATCCCAGAGATTCATATCTTATTGCTGTAAAAGGAATCTTTAGGTACCTTTTGGACATTCTAAACCGTGGCTTATGGTATCTAGAAGGTTCAGATTTTAAGTTAGTTAGGTACTCTGATGCTGATTTTGCTGGTTATAAAGTAGATAGGAAGAGTATCTTAGGGACTTATCAATTTCTTAGAAGTATCATAATCTCATGATCTTCAGAAAACAAACATTCGTTGCACTTTCAATTACCGAGGCTGAATATGTTGCAGTTGGGAGTTATCGTACTCAAATTCTCTGGATAAAAGAACAGTTGGGTGACTATGGTTTGAAATTCAGCGATACACCATCATACGTGATAATACCAGTGCTATAAATCTGACCAAGAATCCTGTTATGCATTCTAGATCTAAGAATATAGAGATCAAGCCCCATTTCATTAGGGATCATATCCAAAATCATAATGTTTGCTTAGATATGTATCAACTGAAAATCAATTAGTAGATATTTTTACCTAACCACTCTGAGATAAAATATTTTACATGATTAGGATATAGTTAGGTGTGATTGATCTACATGCATAATGCCGATATCTTGGTCATCACATTCTGATTGTGTATTATAATTTTAATATTTATTCTTTCTATTTTATAATGCTATATGTACATGTTTTAAGATACTATGTGCTTTGCTTTACTTAGAATATTTCAGACATAGTTTTTAAGACACTTTGAACATTATAAAATTTCACTTTATGACATCTGAAATCCTTCCAAAATCCCATTTCGGACACAATTCTTTCAGTCCTAAGTTATAACTTTAGACTGAATCAAATCCTCTCTGTCTGAAATTTCAAGTCCTATTGTTTATCTTACAAAAGCACCTAAACCTTCATTTCTAAGGCAAGACCTCATTTGCTCACTGAAATTAAATATTCTTCATTGGAATACTTATCTCTTAGCAACTTTTTAGCAAACATTCATTCCATATTTCCTTAAGAATATGCTAGAACCTCATAAGAATTCCCTAGAGACCTCCATACTATTCATATTCACTCTTATTTAATTCATCCCCTTTCATTCGTTGTTGTGGCAAGAGTAGAAGAGAGAGAAAAACAAGTCGATGAGATGCACAATCAGAAAGCAATAGCAAAAAATGTGCAGAGGTCAATTCATTAAAAAAAAGTAGAACGGACAAAGAAAGTCTTTAGATGTTTTGGTCTAAAGATGTTGCTGGAATTGATGAAGCTTGTATTATTTCTGAAGAAGAAGATAAGAGGATTCAATGGATATCTACAAAAAATATTACATTCTTTGGAGTTCTCGAAGATCATCTTTATGCAATTCCAAAGGCCCTACTTTCAATGTAACCATCCTTGAAGGCCAATGCAAAAGAGAGAGTAGTAATCGTAGAAACTCTTTCCCCATACAAAACTTTGGCCCTCTTCCAATATGACCATCCCAAAAGTAATGATCGCATACCTATGCATGATTCCAAACTTTTTTGAAGGATCATAATCAGGCTCCATCTCAATCTTTTTATCCCCTCTGTTTCTTCCATCCATCTCGTTCTTGTTGCACTTTTTCATAATTAAATTGTAATTCTGTTTATACTAAAATGCAATGAAATATCTTTCTATATTTCTTCTAAGTATTCTATCTTAATGCGCACTCTGTGTTGCATCTATTTTCTTTCCCTTTCACCTTTTTGATAATGACAAAAAGGGGGAGAATTTTTATTTTTAATGAAATATATTTAAATAAAAAGAAAGAAATTGTATGTTTAATAAAACATGTTAGAATCTAGTGCACTCATTCAGGGAAAGATTAGAAAAACTTGATAGAGATGCACTCTGTCAGGGGGAGCTACATGTGTCATGATATGATTGAAATATATTTGTCTAGTTCTCATTTGCCTTATTCATTTTATTTTTGTTTTGAGAGGTATTTCAGTCAAATGTTTTATCATTATAAAAAAGGAGAGATTGTTGAATCAAACCTCTTTTACTTGGATTGATTTTGATGATAGATATATTTAACTAATCAAGTTTTGATGATGAACAAAAGAACATGGGTGAATGGTTAAGCTACTGACTATTATTTCCAAGCGTGCAGTAAAATATAAATCAACAAAATAACTCAGTAAAGTGGACAATGCACACAAAATAAAGTAAGAGACAAGATCCACCTTTTATCAAATAAAGAAAATGTAAATACTTAAAGAGTATGGAAGGCATCATATACAAGCTTCAAAGTCACTTCGAATGCACTCTTAGTTGCTGCCAAAGACAATCAAACTGATGCTCATGTTTGGATGTAGACAAGTTCCCAAATATGCTTCAAATGAACACCACCCAGTTTCAGACACTGCTAGATCAATTTGGACACTAAGCAACCAAGTTCAAACACAAATATAACTTCAAAAGAGAAGAAATAGAGTTTGGACAAAGTGAAATAGAATTCTAGACATAAGTGAAGATTCAAACAGAAGCTGAACCAAGTTCGGACACAAGTAAAGTATGAATTCAAGACACTGGAAGCTTAATGCCATTTCAGATGAACCAAACTAGTTAGAAATCAATCTGCATCATGTCTCTTAATCCAAAATTTAACTTCAGACACTACCAACTCATCTTCGGACAAAGCTAAAATTCATTCATGCAGCCAAGATGATTCACGCATCTTCTTAGTCTGAAATTTTACTTCGGACATAGTGAAGCATTTCAGACAAAGTTGAGTTATGTGTGTTACAAGCTAAACGATTCACGTAGTCTAAAATTATAAGTTTGGACAAAGCCAAAAGCCTTTAAACAAAGAAGCTGCGAATTTGATTCTACAAGCAAAAAATCATAATGATTTGCTCATATTTAATGAACGTCATTTTGTCCGATAGGCAGATTTTCAATCCCAATTTGAAAGGAGTAAAGAGAGGTCATTCCAAGAGTTAAGAAATAAGTAAGAAAATTTCTAAAAGAAATCACAGAGCATTTACTTATACATTAAAATCTTTCTTCAAACTCCACTGTGCAAAAACGTCATCTGCATTTAAAGAACATTCTCTGCAATAGCTTAAAAGAGTCTGATATATTCTATATTTATTGCAATACATTTATTTCTACTGCACTTTAATTCTGCACAAAATTTGCCTGTATAAGAGGCATTTTTATTGTAAGTTATTTTCTGTATGAGACAGTAAGTAAAGGACTTGTCGATCTTGTATAAGTTTGTTAGTTAGCTTATAAACCAATTGTAGTTATGATATGAGTGATTCAATAATTTTCTTACCTAATTTTGAGTATACAAAGAAAAAATATTTATAATAAATGGTATATTTAAGTAAAAATAAATATTACATTAAATTTTTATCTAATAAAGTTGATATACTTAAATATTAAAGCATTATTTTTATCAAATATAATTTAGAATGATATTTGAAGTCTATTTTTGTAGTTTATATTTAGGTAAAAACTATAAAGTTTTATTTAAACTACATGTTTGCCCTTGTTTGGTCTGGAAATAAACAAAATTTTAAGATTGGGGTTCAAGTGCTAATCAATCATAGAGGACAATAATATTGAATGGCAATACATGTTTAGCACTTAACTTCATGTTTAACTATTTGATAAGAGGTTTGTTCTACATTTGAAAATGCTATAGCACTCTTCTAGTTTAATATTTTGAAAGGAAGTAAGGGAAAAATTTATGTGCAACTAGTTGCACCATAATTGTTTATACAGTATCACCATTTCGGTGCATTATTAATTATATTTTGATTAGATCAAAATTAATTATATTATTTATTTTTATATGTTTAACTATGAATATAAAGGTCACCTTGGAAATTCACTTGGGTCCTACTAAAATAACATAAATCATGTGGCTTTCTGTGATCCTAAACAGTTGTCATTATTATATTATTGAAGTAGTACTAAATCATACGAGTTCATCGCGTAGCCCTGAAGAATTTTCATTGCTATGACACATATAAGTTTCCATCAAAATAATTTTTACACTCATATTTAAATATATAAAAATAAAAATGCCATTAATTTTTTTAGTTTAATCAAAAGATAATGGTGGGCTCAAACCCCACGACGTTGCTTAGAAAATCTGAGGGGATGCAAATATATCTGGATGCGTCTTAATTGATGGTCCACGAAAACATGATTGCATAAGGGAGAAGAAAATGGCCGCATTTTCTGATCACCTTGAAAGTGATTAGTGTCAATTTGGTTCTCAGTAACCAACAAAAAGATTCAGAATAGCTGTCACCGACGATAACTTATTTCCATATACATCCAACCAACTATTAATAAGTAGTGCGGTTGAATTTCTATGGTGCATGTACGAGAATCATCCTACCCATTTCTAAAATAATGTGGCCGGCTGGCTTCATTTCAGTTGCTTGTTTGACACGTATGTATGAAACTTGATAAAGTATGAACTTTTCCATCGGAATCTAACCCTTTGATTAATCCATTTTTCTACCTAGTTAGTTATGCCTGATGATTCCTAAGCATAGATTTAGATCTTCTGATGGTCGGTCGATCATTGCAATGCAGAATTTTCAAAAAACCTTAGCCAGTCTAGTCTTGATTGATACATGAAAGTTAATTAATTGGTATTTTAGGGCAATAATAGAAGATCTGAGTCAAAATACAAAAGCCGAATTTCTTCATACCTGGTTCAGTTTGCAGCTGGCTGGATGAGAAATTATGCCACTGCCCCTCCACAGAAAGAAACAAATGAAAAACAACACAACCGTTAATACAATGCAGCTTCCAAAACACCAAATAATTAATTAGCCAGGACAAACTAGAAAAACTTGTAAGATATATCAAAGCCATATATGACAATCTAATAAATTGTGTATAAAGTCAGCGTGAGTCTCGAAAGTCAGCTTGAGTCTCGCAGCAAAGTCGTCATATTTGCATTTAATAGCTGGTTCGGCGTTAAAATTGTTAATAAGCACTGGAAATTGGAAAATTTCAAACAATCATCCGGTCCTGATTCAAGTTTAATTTTGGAGATCGCCTCATCTGCCTGGGATGGGTATAACCAACCCTTCAAGACTCGACCCAGATTCAGTTTTTAGGACTCGTACAATCTTAAACTGCATGCGCGAGCCAATATATTTAGGTCTATTTAAACAAAATCCAGACAGAAGAAAGTAATAGTAATTTTATAAGGCCTTAACCATGAATGCATGGGATATTGTATAACTATTCTAATTAAGGTGTTGTTCTGATAAACAATCAAAACATTTCTTATTTTTGCCGCCGTGTCCATCAAAATGATCGGGTACACCTCCATGAAAATTCGGAATCGCCAAAAAGTAGTCATATGACAAATGATATATATGCATATCTGATGGTGACAGATTCTATGAATAATTCTATCAAAAATCAACGATCCACAAAAAATAAAATAAAAAATTGAAAAACCCAATAAAACAGAAATGAAAATTGAAATTTTGTGTGGTCTGTAGTATACCATGAAGCTAGAAGATCATATTAGGAAAGCATGCCACCTTGAAGAATGGACCACAATGACAACTACCTCTGCAAGATGATTCCTGAATATGATGGATCATTGAAATAAAAAATATTACTTCACGATCCAAATTAAATTAAAAGAAAGATTTAAGTTAGGTGACAAATCAATCTATGTAAGTGGGAGACTAAACTTATTCAACTAGAGATTACTATTTGACTGGAAAATAACAATGGGGCGCCAGTAACAAGTCGGAACTCAGTACATGCTGAAAAAATCGGTAATCAGAATAAAATTAACAAATAAAATAAAAACAGGCGGTTCAACTACAATTGCGTATACATGGCTCGGTTGATCATGGTGGTACTGCTACATATGCTTTCTATACCGTCCCTGATCAACGAGCCAACCAAATCTAGAGGACATGTCAGGATGCATGTGCATCCTACAGCCAGCCCAAGATGGAATATAATAATAACATTTGTCTATTTTCTGTCGAGGTCAACGGATGCCTGCATGACAAGTGTCTCCATGGCATCCACGCATTGCTTTTCTGAGATATTATGATATAATAATGTCTAAAATAGAAAAAAATGTCAAAGGCAAGTGCCTAAGTTCATAATTCTTTCTTTAATTTGTATCTCTATTAATCGTGCACGATGGACCATATATGTCGAAACAAATCAAGTTGAAGATTGAGGCTTTTGTGCAATTCTACTTACTTATATGCTGCCCGATTTCTCAAGTTAATTAACATCCGACCCATTCACAAAATATGTAGCTTGAAGACATTGCCGTACTTAGTCGAGTTGAGGTAATCAATGACAATTGAGCAAGTGATGAT
>JAYJMB010025800.1:0-24067 GCA_036873735.1 Pouteria campechiana
AAATAATTTCGAGTGTATTAATTATGATGAATGGATTACTTTTTATCTAATTATTAAGATTGGTCTAAAATAAAAGGCTCTGTGGAGTCCAACCAATTGTATTAAATTTTTACTTGGTGATTACATTAAATACATATTATTATTATTATTATTATTATTATTATTATTATTATTATTTATGATTCAAGTAGGGAGCTGCATGCGAGGCGTGTTAACCAGCAGGAGGGAAAAAAAGATACCTCTTCAATATTTTATTTTTTCCTAAACGGTATCTCTTGGAGTTGACACAGCATCCCTTCGCTGATTGCTATTATGTCAAACTCGTGCCGGGCACGATCCGCGTTCCGCGCTTAACGCCATTTCCAATTTTGCATTTTGTAAGGCTGGGAAGTGCAAGCTCGCACGAGCGCACATTCGCGTTGTTGTTGTTGTCGTCGTCCTCCTCCTCCTCCTCGTCGTTGTCGCTTGATCTGCTGTTGACAGGCAAGCAATCGAATTCATCAAGACTATCCTTTGATGGGTCAACATGGATGCTTGTAATGTGGACCGTTCATGTTCATTGAGGCTTTTGGGCGAATGGTCCAACCGGCCTAGTATCAGAGCCAACGTCACGCTCCAAACGTGAAGAACATGCCCCGGAAGGAAGAAAAATCCAACTTTTGGTTCATCGATTCAACTTGGGGTTGAAAACAGTATGAGGTTGAAAATAAACTACTACGGTTATTTGGAGGGTTGTATAAGAAATTAGACCAGTTGAGTTTCCAGAAAATCGAACCAATTCAATCCCTTTTTAAAAATTTGATATTAAGCAATCCAAATTTCTTATTTTTTAAATTCAATCAGCTCAAAATCTCGTTAACTTCAACCCCAGTTCAACTCGAGTGTAAGAAAAGGAAGGAAAAAATATTTCTATGAAATCGGTTCTGCCATTTTGGTAGAACTTAGTCGTTTTCCTGTGTTATCATGTTTTAATTAAATTCAAATCAAGAGTCATATTTAGAATTATTTATTTAATCAAGATATTAAAAATTATCTTAATAAAAAACTTTTATTTAATTCAATTTCAAAGGCGACATCTTCAAACAATTTTTCATTTATTTTGGCACACCTAAGCTTGCAATCAAGATTTTTCTGAAATTATAAAAATATGTGGGAAGACGAAACTAATGGTTAGCTTAAACATGATCGAAATATTATGACATGTACAACTGGCTACTTTGAATTAAAGATTTGTTTGTGCACAGCTAAAATTGCTTTGACCTCTTAGCCCGACGCTGCCGCACGCTTCGATCCCGTGTATTATGTGGTTCCATGTGCTTCCCGTCCATTTGCTCCACTTTCACGTGCATAACGAGACAGCGACCTTAGGCCTGCCCCGCCACGTTGCCAACTCCGCGGAGCATGCATGTGTTATTCGTGACAGGAAATCAACTGCGTGACCCTTCCTTCCTCTTTTTCATGCCTATCACAGTATTGTTTTTTATTCTTGGTTATTAAATGTCTTCATTATCTTATCTTATCTTAAATCCATTCCTCTTAAAATACACGAAAATGTCGTCAGGGTGAGTTGCATATTAAGAAGAAAATTACATGTATAAAATACAATTCCGTTGTTTCATTTATGTGATTAAAATTGTCTCTCTCTCTCTCTCTCTCTCTTTTTTTTTTTTTTGTTTGCTCTCCTATAAAGTAGTTTAATGCATTTACCATGTAAACGCCACAAAATTTTCAGAATATTTTTCATATTTAATATTTGTAATTAACATGAGAATATTCCAGCGCTAACACAAATAAGCAATTATGTACATAACATGGTGCATTTGTAAAACAAACTCATTTTTTTCTTTGTTCCGTCCATTTATAAAATTTATCATAGTTTTTTGAAGCCCTTCAAAGCATTATTTTAATTCATGAAGATTTAAACTGATAAAAAAAATCAAGATAAGCTTGAAAGAAAGATTATCTTGGTATTTACATATGTATTTTCTATAACGGGCGCAATAAATATCAGGTTAAAATTCGAATACAGCTCTCAAAGGCTCAATCGAATTCAACTCAATCCTATTCTTGAAATAACACAGCGTTGAACACCCCACTTCCTTCACGCAAATTAAAAAAAAAATTCCACCCAACCTTTTTATACTTTTATATTATTATTAAATTCAAGTAGAGTGTGTATTGACTGTATTGTTTTATTTATTTATTTTTAAACACATAATTCAGAGCATTTTACAGCCTTTTAAAGACCGACCGAACACCTGCACTAGCTCGCTCGGGACACGGCATCACGTTACATGCGCGACTCGGCGGATCAAGCCTGCTGTCAGTGACATGAAGTGCAATCATAGACGAGCTCACGTCCACGCGCGCATGTGGATGAACGCACGAAGCCACTGGAATCGCTGCACTAGTCGCACACGGAATTGCACGTCCACAGCCGCCACTCCCAGGCCGCATTGGTGCTTGAGCCCAAAATCTGCGACACCAAATTTGTGGAATTTTGAGTATGTGAAGACACTTTTATGATAAATGCATGCGCGAGAATACTTGCTCTCAACATAGTATTTAGCTATCCAGTCAGCCCACGAGTTATGTGCGTTACATGGATCTATGACTCTTTTCGATCCAAATTAAACATGTGATCCAGCAAGTCTGAAAAGGAATCTACGTTTTTTAATTCCTGGTCAAATTCTGTCGCTCTCTCGTGAAATTTTTGCAACGTTTAAAATCTACGATCGTAGGGGTTTGTTTGGATTGTAACCGGGGAGCAGATGCAATGAAAAGGGGTGTAATAACTACTCAAACGGGTGTAATTGCTACCTTTACATGACTTTTAATGTTAACGTGACTTTTTAATTACATCTAACAACCCAAATAATTTATTTATTTATTATTTATATTTTCCCTCATTTTTTCTATTTTATATTAAAACCTATTTTATTTACATCATTACCTATTATATTTTTTATTAGACTTTTTTCTATTGCATACCCTCTTTATTACATTCAATTCAAACAAACCCTAATAATATATTTGGTAACACAAATGATTTTTTATTCCTTTTTACTACTTGTATACCTTTTATATGATTTAACATCTTGACTACTTAACAATTTATTTTTTCTCATTGTTATTTATATTTTTAATTATTATTTTTTATCTTTTCATGCAAAAAATATATTTATTTTTTATTTATTCACTTTATTTTTAATCATTATCTTTTATTATATTACATCATTTTCCTTATATTTTCCCCACTTTTTTACAATTTTTTTCGCCACTTTTTTTCTTAATCCCAAACACACCCTAAGTGGTGTATCTTTCAATTAAATAATAAGAGATATTACACTCGGCCGCAATGCACGACCGCAAATAACCTTTTACTCTGTTAGCAAAATTTCAAAATATATACATTGAATGTCAATGCTTTTGGATTTGTACTAGAAATCTCACATGCTAGGTGTGCTATAAGTGAAATGACACATATGTACGCCCTTGTGGTCTTGTACTTCCCCAAAATTCCTCCCCCACGAGTAATCTAAACCATTAAATAATTGAATCGTGGTCACATTGCTCATGCTTTTATGTTCTTCTTTATTTCTTAATTTTACCGTAGACGACCCCATTTCTGTGGTTGCAGTGGAAATAGCAGATGGTAAATAGCGTCCACGTGTAATACCCCTCAACGTGATTTTATTTAATAACCATGAGTTATTGATTGTAAAAACCAAACTAAATTTATCATCCAAGTATGTCGAATACAAAGAAAATTATATCACATAAAAATCATTCAGACATATATTTATCTAAAATATTATGTATACATATTATTTATTTGCATACATACACTAAATATTTAGTCGCCAAATTTCTCAAGAGAAGGCGTTAAACAAAATGCATATCCATCCATAACTTTTTAAATTTTGCATTTTTAATAAAATTTTAACAGTAATTTTCAAAAGAAAAACAAATAATAATCTTCCATATTTTTTGACCCTTTCTTTTCTATTCCAAATTTACCAATGCTAGTCTTTTAAATGCTAAATTACTGGTTAGAAAGTTATTGCAATCTTCAAAATTATATATAAAATATTTAGGAAAATGTCTAAAAATTTTGATTTTAAAATTTAAAACCACAAACATGGTGCACCGAAACATAAGTTATTCACGTAGTTCCTCCGATAAACATTACATCAATTCAAATAGCTCAAAAGCTCAAAGGAAAATTCTTTCAAATTCTGTCAATAATGCTAACATTACAAGCGGTGTAGCTTTTGGGGGAGACACGAGTAAGGGTGCAACTTGGGTTAATTGGGCTTGAGTTGAGGCCAACTTAACCCTAACCCCAACCCAATGCTTAAAATCTCGACCCTAACCATAATCCTAACCTAATTCTAATTTTAAAACTTTAATCCTAACATAAATTCAATAGGTTAAGTTCGAGTTAAATTCGAATTATGTAAATAAGTAAAAAAATAACTATTTATTTTCGACATTTGATAACATACATATGAAATTAATCTATCATATACTTAAAATTTACATATCCAACATCAAACTAAAGTTTCAAATCTAAATAATATAATAAATTTATTAAGTAGTTAATTAAAATATAAATTCAAATAATACCTAATTAGGTCAAAGAAGATTTTCAAATAAGATCAACTATAAAAAAATATGTTTATATTAAGAATATGAAAATATGCTTACACTAAGAATAAACATAAGGATTATAGAAATGATTTGAGATTAATAAGTTATTTGTGTTTTACAAAAAAAATAAAAAAAGAATAATGTAATATGAATTATAAAAAGTAAAAAATATATAATTTTTAATTTTATAATTAATAATATTTAATTTGAGCAGGTTTCAAGTTGGGTTGTCATCAATCAAAACTCAACCTAAATTAGAATTTGAGTTCAGATTAACCCAAATTAGAATTGGGAGGTTTGGTTACCATCAACCTAAAGCCTTAAAATGTCGCGTTGAATTCGGGCTTGCACCCCTAGACGTGGGTCCAAGCCTTATTCTAGGCGGCAGGAAATTCGCTTTTGAGGGGAAATGCATCGTACGTGGAATGCAGGGATTGACGAAGATCTCCAGCCTTTGTAGTCTTTGGGCTTTCGATGGAAAGTCGGACGCACAAATTTTCCGAGCATTTTACCCGTTGCAAAGGGGAAGCCAGTAAGCCACGTCTATGGCTGTCCAATTTATGCTATTTTTGCACCGCAGACCAGCCCATGAAGACAAAAGAGTGGATGTCAAAATCAGTGGCATCGTTAACAATGAAAATTTTACTTTAGATTATATATATAACATACCTATTTGTCGTTAATACATTAGTACTGAGCTGTGTAGCCCATTATATAAGTGTCCAACGAAATGAATGAGTGTGTGGATATGTAATTGGCCACACGATTAGCCACATGGTAATGAAATATATAGCTGAAGGACAAAATTTTGGCAGGGATGGATCCAAAATGAACATTTTAACCTGATTATTACGTTGGAATGTCGCAGTATCGTAGCCACGCTTCAGCAACAGTGACTTCTCCACGTCCATCCCTGAGCCACCATACGCACTGCCAGGTTAGCAAGTTGCGTATTTCGTTGGTTTCTTTTGAGCCATATGTCGCATTGTTAGGATCATAGCCAATCTGACAAGTGTGTTTACTCAACGACATGAAGTCCACTGAAATATTTGCTTTACGGGCTCCGGGAAAAAATAAATTATAGGAGAACAAGGAGAGCATCTAAGCCCGAGGTTATTTGGACGGAGTGTATTTCGAATAATCCCTTTAATATACCTTTCTAGTCAGTTTTTATATCTCAAATATTTTTAACAAATTTACATTTTCTATTATTATTATATCTGAATTTTAAATGATTTTCTTTCGAAAGTCTATGATGTATATTTCAAACTCAATTTTGCAATATACTCTCTCACAAATACACCATATTCAAACGTACGCTGATTCGTTGAATGTTTTCATGGACTTTCTGACCAACAGAACATACCTGTCCATTTTGTGCATGCCGTAAACTATAAAATAATAACTAAAATAGCTGCGTACTCCGGCGAGCACCAATTATTATGAATAATTCGTGTGTACAGTCGGAACAAGAATTCTCTCACGAAGGATGGATTATTAGTTTGAAATAAATTATTTAATATAATCATAGATTAAATAAAAGTGAAAATTTATCTTCATTAATTTTATCTTAATTTAAATTTTAAAGTAGTCGAATGTCGTGTTAAATCATATTTGACAAAATTGAAATAATTTCATATTTAAATATATCAACTAAATCAGAATAAAAATTTTATTACGATGTATGTTTTCATCCAAACGAATCATAAGTTATGACTATGACTGTGACTATCCTTCTCATGTAAGTTTAGCTAGACTATAAAAACATTAAATAGTTTAGACTTTAGATTATGTATATTAGATAATTTGGCGCGCAAACACGTGGGTAACATTTTATTTGGCAGTGCAAGTAACGGAAGTGAGAAAAAAAAAAAAAACGAAGAATTACCATTCCTACGAATAAAACTCACATGGTGACTCGATTGAAGTGTACGGAATTTTAGCGAAGACAGTCCCATGGGGCCTGGAGAACGCTTTCCCAGCATCTCGTTGTCCTGGGCAGGAATCTGCCTCCAGAAAGGAGCGCACGAACACGATGCATGGAGGCCATGCATGCGCAGTTATGTGCGCATCTTTTATTTCTGCAAGACTACAACCGGACCCTAATATCTTGTAATCCACACAATTTATATGTGCGTTTAGATCAATATATATATATATATAATGATATCATGTTGCTTTATTAATTGATATTATTCAGGTTGTTTTTCAAACTATGTTTTCTTATCGCTCTTCTAAAACATAAGATCTAGTTATTTTCCTCGATAAAATTGTTAAATGAGATTTTTCAGATTGTTCGATGAGGAAAAATGCGTGGTCTGGGTTGGCAAATCGACCATGGTACGCAATCGCGCTCTATTGCCGGAATCGACGTTTTGCCTGACGATTGGAATATCTCCAATTTTCTGTCGGAAGATCCCCTCACGTGGTTCTCACTTCTCACAACCCGGCGATCCCACCATTAGAGGAAAATCTTCGTACTCCGGCAGAGTGCCTCGGATGATATACAGCGCGTGCCAGGCATGCACATTAGACAATAGAAACCTGAATTTACCAACCTAACATTTAGGCTGAGACGATCTCAGTTCCAGCGGACCCAACCCAAGTTACTCCTATAAACCAAACAAGCATTAAACGATATGTCACAAGCCTTTTTTTACCCAATAAATCTCATCCCTGCAGATTAATATTCTTCTATATTCTTGTTGCAAAATCCGATGTAGATGTGGAGGGAGAGCATTGACAATAAGATTAAACATTCGGCTCTATCAAGTGATCCAATTGTTTAAGGAATTCATGGTAACTCCTAAAAATACAAGGATCAAATTCTCTGGAGTACAGATTATTTTAAGCATGTAATCTTAGCCGTCATATGCATTTTATGTAATAAACGATTAAAATCAATCTTTTTAATAAAAGTATTTGCAGTCACGAACCATTAAATATACGCTAGACTGAATATCGATCGATTATGCAACTATTTACTTTGCACCATGAACTATGCCGCCGAGAATGTTACACCTAACGTTTGTCACGTGCAGAGCACGGGAGTGCATTTAAATGGGAAAAAAATATAAAATTTCGACTCCACCAAAATTCATTTTTTATCGAGAGAAACGGCTGTCATTTCCTCGATAAAAAAAAAAACCCGGCTAAATGCAGGCAGCTCAATCTCGGTGATCTCCAGATTCCCTTCCGATCCGGACTGCATTAATAGCCTCTCTTTCACTCTCCCCTCTTCCTTCTCCAGTTCTCCTTCGTCTTCCCGACTGTTGAGGTAGAATTCTTCCCATTTCCGTTTCGATTTTCAGTTTTCCTAGCCTTCCTTCCGATCTATCGACAGTATAGTCGGCGGATACACTTCTGTGTTCGGATTTTCCAAGTATCCATTTCCCGAGTATTCTTCTTGCTATTTGTAGAGTTTGTATTGTCTCAATTTCCCGTTTTCGGAGCTTTTGTCTGTGTTTGGCCGCAGCAGTGGAAAAGATAATTCATGGTTTTATCGATTTCCGGCTGGGTAGGATTTTCAGAAATCGTGGAACGACACGGAAGTGGTGGTTCTGGTAGTTCCGGGATTCAATTGCTGCTAGCATGGTGTGAAAGGCCAAACAGAGTCCTGCGGGCTGGTGGATTCCACTGATGGATGGAATTTGCTTGTGGATTTTAAGAAGTGCTTCTGTAGAAGCTTTTGAATTTGTTGCCGAATACCCAAAATCCATCGATTTGGGTTTTTTGAACCCCGGATACGGTGTCTGCGGACGTTTGTGGAGTTTTTAGTTGAAGAATCAGCTGATCTTTGACGTATGGGAAAAGTTTTCGCCTTTACTGTTAATGATTCTGGCAAAATATTTAGCCTTTCTACTAGCTTTTTGACCGTTTCTATTAAATCCGAATCCACTTT
This sequence comes from Pouteria campechiana, assembly GCA_036873735.1. Taxonomy (NCBI): domain Eukaryota; kingdom Viridiplantae; phylum Streptophyta; class Magnoliopsida; order Ericales; family Sapotaceae; genus Pouteria; species Pouteria campechiana. Next base: position 8,555 of record JAYJMB010025800.1, read on the forward strand.
CTTAATGGTTTTTTTCACTATCATCTGAGAGCAGATTTGGTTATTTCAGACCGACTTTCTACAATTTTTTGTCATCCTCTCTCCGAGGATTTATAACACTTTATCTATCTAGCTTGACGAAACTTTTGTTTTTGCCTTGTAGAGCTGTGACGAGAGTTAAGACATTTGCTGAAATGGCAACTGCTACAGTTCCAGCTTCACTTTCTGGTCTAAAGACCAGGGATCAAGGTTTGAGCTTTGTGAAAAGTGTAGATTTCGTGAAGGTGAGATGTTTGAATGATTCTCGGAAGCTTAGATCTCGTAGGGAGAAGCTCCTTGTCATAAGGAATTCGAGCCCTGGTCAGGAGACTGTAGAATTGGAGCCTGCTTCAGAAGGAAGCCCTCTCTTAGGTTGTAATTTTATCTGCCTTCTAAGAATTTGCACTTTTTTTTTTCACTTTTGTTATCGGAATTTGATTCTCTGCGTTGCTGAATGAAGCTAGTTTAATTTATACTTTGAAATTGGCCTATTTCCATCCTTTGGAGTTTTAAAAACGGCTCTTTTATCTTCTGGAAAATTCGGGAATCTTGGGAATTTTTTGGCCCCTTCTGTGTCAAGGTTAACATGCATATGGATATTATATGAGCTGAATTAAAACAACCCAATCAGATAACAGAGGCATTGCAGACAGTTGTTTCCATTCTCAGCCATAAAGATGATCATATGAATGCTTTGGAGAGTGAACTTCAAGGAAATCCTTCCAAATTGTTCAAGTTTGGATTTGAAGAATGATATAATCATTGTCATATTTTATGACAGTGAATGGCTCAGATCCATGTGTGTTAACTCAGAGGCAAGTTGTCCATGTACTACTATAGATGGGAAGAAACTTGATTTGGTCATGATGGATTGATCAAGACTCTTTCAATTCTCTTAGTCGACAAAACTCAAAGTAGCTTGATAAAACTTGGTTGGTCTTAAATCACTCAATTTTTTTGCAAATTTTAAATTATTAATCATTACCTCCTAAGTCTTAGTGTTGAAGATATCAAAAGTTCATTTTGATTTGACAGGTTTTCAAGTTGATTCACGTTTTGACACAGTCCTGTTGTTGGATATTTTGATCAGAGTCTTTCCCATCATCCAAATCAATTTTTTGGATCTTCATTGGCATTTATAAGGAACTAATTGAAAACAGTAGTGGGTGATCCATCCAGTCTCTCTGATTCCACATGCATCATATGATATCAGCAGTACTTGTCACATCTCATGCTTTACTTATGCCAAAATTCTGTTCTCATTTTCTGACTGTTATTAAGATAGTCAACATATTCTTGACTTTCTAGCATCCATCCACGATCTGCTTGCCCCTTGTACATAAATAAGAAAAAGTCTAAATAACATAAAAGTCAAATCAGAAGTTAACTGGCTGACCTTGTTTTAGCTTTTACTGGGGCAACTTGCCTCATTTGTATCCTGAAACTATATTTCCTCTTTTGCAAGCGTTTGGTAAAGAGCACTTTTAAGGCTGTTGGGAAATGTTTGATTATTCTAACTCTGTTATCCATCTCATGGTCTCTTAATTTCTCTTCTTAAGAGGTTTCTCTAAGCTTTGTCAAATGGATTTTCATTTTTAATCATTCTCTCCAACCATGGAAGTGACGGAACAGGTTTGATGGTTGCGGAATGAAAACACTATATAAATTGTTTCATCTTCTGTTTTTGATGAGTTTTATTATCAATCATGCTTTCTTTTGCAACAAGCATCTTTCTCTCATCAAACTGTAGATCTGATGGTTTCCATGCTGGCTACTGTAGTTCCTGGCCAGAAAATATTATGGTTTCTTTCATGATCAGTTCTCCTAACCATACAAAAGCAGCTGGTTGCTTGCTGAACTAAAAATATTCAATAAGCTTTATTGCTTTGTTTGTTGCTGACATTTTTACTAATTAATATTGCTTTAAGTGGTAATTTTATCTTTTCCCAGCAAGTTATAACTTTCTGCCTAAAATCTTTCATTGCCTACTTTAGTTCCCAGACAGAAGTACTGCGAATCCATACACAAGACGGTAAGGAGAAAGACTCGTACCGTGATTGTAGGCAATGTGCCTCTGGGTAGTGAGCATCCCATTAGAGTTCAGACTATGACTACAAGTGACACCAAGGATGTTGCTGCAACTGTTGAGCAGGTTCAGTTGCCAAACTTCCTTCCAATACAAATTTTTGGTTTTGCAATTTGCTAAGGTTGTTATTCTCTTTTGTTTTTTCTACACGCTATAGCTCTTGTATTAAAGACCCTGTATCTCAGCATAGATCTTTGGATGGATGGTAGCTTATGCATGAACATCAGCATGAACATCAACATGAAACCACTATATGTGTCACAAGTTGAGAAATATAGTTTGGTGAATGAAAGCACAGTAGGATGCACATACAAAAGTCCTTTTTATTATAAAGTTTCCCCCCATCAGTTTTGGTTTAAAATAGTTGCTCTTTTGAATTGATATTGGTAGGTAATGAAGATAGCTGACAAAGGAGCAGACATTGTTAGGATCACAGTTCAAGGGAAGAGAGAAGCAGATGCTTGCTTTGACATTAAGAACACACTTGTCCAGAAAAAGTAAGCGTTCTTTATTACTATTTTGAGCGTTGGAGTTAGTGGTTGGGAATTGTCTCCCTTATTTTCAAATTGCATTGTTAATTTTCCCTTTCATGCAGCTATAATATTCCTCTTGTGGCTGACATTCATTTTGCTCCTTCCGTCGCACTGAGAGTTGCTGAATGTTTTGACAAGATTCGTGTCAACCCTGGAAATTTTGGTAGGTCTAATTATTTTTTTCAGTTTTATTCTTGGGTGTTCAATATTTTGAGCGTCAACCCTGGAAATTTTGGTAGGACAAATTTGTTTCATTTGTACAAGATTCATTTTTATTTTTTAGTCAATCACTGAGGCAAGTGATTACAGCTGATAGGCGGGCCCAGTTTGAGAAGCTGGAGTACACAGAAGATGATTATCAGAAGGAACTTGAGCATATTGAGCAGGTCAAGAATCCTTGTTTTCTTCAGCTCTTTTGACAATTTAACAGTAAGACAATGTGCTGTAAATTTCAAAATTACGTAACCATGCATATCTTGCATAGAGGCTCATCAATTCTTATACTTGGCTTCTTGTTGTGGGTGGAATGGTCTAGTTTAGGCATCAAATAAGGCTCGCCAAATGGATAGCCCAGATTGGGTCATGTGACTACTTTTCTTTGTGTGTTTTTGGTTTCTACTTTAAGTCATAATTTCATATTTTTTAGTTGTCATTGAATTTTAAAATTAGTTTGTAGTATGCCTACTTGGTAATTTGATTTTATTGGTGTCTTATGCAAGGCAAATTAATATTTTATAGTAAATCTGATATTTAATATTAATGGGAATTGCTGTGCCTTTTTTTCTAGTTATAGTAAAACATGCTTCTTGGTTTACACAGGGGTTCTTGTGGCACTGGAGCTTATACTTTTATGAATGAATATCACTGGATGTGATTCATTTTATGTTTCTCTTTTATTTGTTATATCACTTTGTGAGATCCATCTCTTTTACTACAAGATGTCTGTTTCCCCTTGATTTGAAAAATTCATTGTGGACTGAAGAGGTCTTATGGATTCAAATACCAATTCAATTCTTTTCTTCTTTCTTGTTCTTACATTTATTTTTTTGATGTTGCTATATACTTGATACAAATATATCTAGGCTTTTGCAGTGTTCAGATGCATGTAAATGAATTTAGGTCATGAGATATTTTCATGTGAACCTCTGTCTTTTGCACTGAATCTGTTGTTGTTTTCCTTTCAAAATAGGTTTTCTCTCCGTTGGTTGAGAAATGTAAGAAGTATGGAAGAGCAATGCGCATAGGAACAAATCATGGCAGTCTGTCTGACCGTATCATGAGTTACTATGGTGATTCCCCAAGGGGAATGGTAAATGACTTGGCCCTCCCAGTCTGTTGAGGCTCTTGCGCTTGTGGTCTTCATGTTCTTCTACCTCCTCATAAAGTATACTGATAGCATGTTTGGCTTGAAACAGGTTGAATCTGCTTTTGAATTTGCAAGGATTTGCCGGAAGTTGGACTTCCATAATTTTGTGTTCTCAATGAAAGCAAGTAACCCAGTGGTCATGGTTGAAGCATACCGCTTACTTGTAGCAGAAATGTATGTTCAAGGGTGGGATTATCCCTTGCATTTAGGAGTTACTGAAGCTGGTGAAGGTGAAGATGGACGGATGAAGTCTGCAATTGGCATTGGAACCCTTCTTCAGGTGCTTGTTTCTTCTTTTTTGTATTTTGTTTGTATATATCTACTTAGCTGATCACCCAGGTGGAAACATTGAATGATGATGGTGATATATCGTCTTAATATATCTGTTTGTGTGTATGCTTCAAATAAAGGGAACTTCTCTATTCATGATATGTATTGGGAGCGATGCTCAACATCTCTACTTACATGTAGTGACCATCTGCTGAATGATGTTTCCCAGGACCAAGTTAAGCAAATTGCAAAGTCACTGTCTTCTTTTGGTTTCAACATATGCCTTTCTGTGCCCCCAACAATTTAGCAAAGAAGTTGACATCTCCCATGACCACAAGATGTCAAAAAGAGTTAAGGAGTTGGTCTCTGATGAAGCTAGTGACTTTTAGCTCCCTGTTGATACCAGATATTTTATGAAAAAATAAAAAAGAAAGTGCCAGATAAGGTTGAAAGTGGTATAGTGAATTGGCTGACATCATTTAATGTACAGGATGGTTTGGGAGATACAATCCGTGTCTCTCTCACTGAACCACCAGAGGAGGAGATTGATCCTTGCAGAAAACTGGCTAATCTAGGCATGCAAGCTTCAAATCTTCAAAAGGGAGTGGTAAGTTCTTGAGATTTGCTAAATGTCCATTTGAAAGTTGTTTGGATGACAAAGTTGGCATTTTAACAGGCTCCGTTTGAGGAGAAACATAGACGTTATTTTGATTTCCAGAGGAGGACTGGTCAATTACCAGTTCAAAAGGAGGTTAGTTTTTAATGGCATCAGCGCTATTGAATCCTGTTTAGTGATCCTTTTTCCGCCACTATCTTTCCCACCACTATCTTTCTGCGATTGTTGATATTTGGTTTCAATACAGGGGGATGAGGTGGACTACCGGGGAGTCCTGCATCGTGATGGCTCTGTACTGATGTCTCTGTCCCTGCACCAGTTAAAAGTAATACTTTGATTTATTTCCGTTATGCTATCTATTACCTGATGTATCTTTCTAGTTTTGCTGACATATAGGAGAAGAAAAAACCTGTATGTTTCATTCAATTTGAGTGGAATTCAACTTAAACCTGTTATTCATTCCAATGTCTCAACATGTGATTATTGATGACGTAGAAGAGCACAACTAATGTTTTAAACAATGACATCAGCGGGTTACTCTCCTGCTTCAGGCCTAAAATTCGGAAGTGGGGCATCTTGGATCAGTATGTGGACCAGATTTTTTTGTCATACAAAAAATCTTGGAAGATATGAGTGAATAGGAGAAAAGTAAAATATTCAAAGCTTTCCATGATGTTTTGGAGTATTTCAAGCCATCCTTGCATGAGAATATTTTCAGTTACTTGGCTCTGCTAAAAGTGGACTACAAATTTCTTATCAAATATGCAGGGTGTTTAGAACTTTAGATTACAGTCCTTACAAGTGCAATGAGAAAAAGAAAACAAGTAATAATTTTCCCCTTAATCCAATAAATTCCTAAAATGGCCACCATTAATTCCATGTTATTCAATCCACTTAAGTCTTATATTTTGACCCTCAAAATGTGCATACGTCTGGTCCAATTTTATAACCTTCCTTGATGGTTGAAACAAAATTGAAAATAATGGATGTAACTTCCTTTATATGTTCATGTTGATGATTGCAAATTTGTGAATATTTCCATTTCTGCAAAGGGCAATATGTTACAAAATCCTCCAGAAATCTCCAGATCTGATAATGTGATTCATTTGTATCCTTCTATGGGTTCATCTTTGATAGCGGCCCTCTAATCTTCACCTTGCTACCTATTTGAGATTTATTCATCTGCTGGTCTGTTTGCTTTCCATTTTTAATACTTGTTTATGTGTTAATATAGTTCTTTACTTTATCAGACCCCAGAACTTCTCTACAAATCGCTTGCAGCAAAGCTTGTTGTTGGCATGCCATTTAAGGTTTGTATCAGCTCTCATGCTTTAAACTAGCATGCATTATTTTAAGGTTAAAAACTAGTCTATAAACAGGCCATTCTTACATTTTATTTAATATGCTTCCATGAAATACAGGATCTTGCCACAGTGGATTCAATTCTTGTAAGAGAGCTTCCTCCGATTGAAGACACTGATGCTGTGAGTATCATGCATGCCTTGGTTTCACTAAAGTAAACCTCAAGATAGTTCACAAATGATTGCACTCTAAATTATCAGTAAAGATGATTTTCAGTTGACTCAAAACTTATGATATGTTAAATTGTCAGAGACTTGCACTCAAAAGGCTCATTGATGTCAGCATGGGAGTGTTGACTCCACTGTCAGAGCAACTTACAAAGCCACTGCCTAATGCTATGGTCATTGCAAATCTCAAGGAACTGGCAAGTGGTGCCCATAACCTTTTGCCACCAGGTAGTAGAACCGCCCTTTGAATTCGTCTGAGCATTAGATGGTAACTTATCTTGATATGCCATGCCCTAAACTGTACATATTTTTGTCTTGCAATCTCAGGCACACGTTTGGTTGTATCTATTCGTGGAGATGAGCCCTATGGAGAGCTGGATATTCTTAAAGGACTGGATGTTGCAATGATCCTACACAATCTACCATTTGCTGAAGAAAAGAATAGCAGAGTACATGCAGCAAGGAGGTAATGATCTTTACTGACATAATAGTACTAGCTTGCCATGGTGCTTGTTCAGTGGCCACATTTTTTCTTATTCATCAAATTTGACCTTTTTTAGCTTGTCCATAGCTTTTGTAATGTTCTACTGGTTATTAGAGACCTGTTTTAAACTTTGTAATGCAGGCTCTTTGAATATTTATCCGACAATGCGCTAAACTTTCCTGTCATTCACCACATACAGTATCCTGAAGGGATATCCAGGTAACTTTCAAATCATAAGGCAGACAACTAGTCAAGTGCCAATATTGGAAATTGTGCATGTCAGATGCCTTCCTGTTTCAGAATTAATTTCTCAATGAAAGCATCAATTGATAAAAACTATTATTGTGGTTTAGAAAGGCAGCAGCATGTCTATACATCCCTTCAGATTTGTTTCTCATGCTGCTCGCATGCTTGGCCTGTTGAGAATCAAGTCAGATCACTGGCATACAACCTGACATACGCTGCTTCCAAGGGCAATGCACTTTTTGCTAATACCATTCCCACCCGCTGCAGAGATGATCTTGTCATTTATGCTGGAAGCAACGCTGGAGCTCTTTTGGTTGATGGTCTGGGTGATGGAGTATTCTTGGAAGCCCCTGACCAGGATTTTGATTTTCTAAGGAACACATCCTTCAATTTACTCCAGGGTTGCAGGATGAGAAACACAAAAACGGTATATTTTGTTTCGTAACTCCCCAATTAATGGTTGTTGACCTTGATGCATCTCTCAACAGTTTATTACCAGTAGAAAATGGTTGGCTCAATTTTATTTTATTTGTTTTCCAGGAGTATGTCTCTTGCCCATCATGTGGAAGGACTCTCTTTGACCTCCAAGAGATAAGTGCTGAGATAAGAGAGAAGACATCCCACTTGCCTGGTGTTTCAGTAATACTTTGAGCCCACTTTCTCTTGACATCAGCGATAACTCAGTTTGCCTGAATAACCCTAAACAGTTATTTTCCATTCATGGCAGATTGCGATCATGGGTTGCATTGTCAATGGGCCAGGAGAGATGGCAGATGCAGATTTTGGGTATGTAGGTGGTGCTCCTGGAAAGATTGACTTATATGTTGGTAAGGTATGTATTTTTTTTCTTGTAACCAGAACCTCAAATAGACCATAAGTTCATCTTTGTGATAGTGATGGATTTATATCCCAGCTTGCATCCACACCTTTGTCGTTTTGGACTGCCATTCACTGAAATGAGTTGTATGCATCCAGACAGGCCTGTTCTACTCTCTCTTGAATGCCCCAAACAGCATGTAGAAATTACGTACAGAATTGATGCAAGCATTGCTTGCCTATGCCACATTCTTCATTGATTTTGTGATCCTCTGCCCATTGTTTGATTCTCTGTTTTTCTCCCTTTGAAATTCTGAACCCAAACACTGCTAGCACCATCATAATCATGGCCTTCACCAAGCTGGTCAGACAACTAATCATTTCCAGTGGTCAGGAAATAGATCTATTTACAGGTATCTGTTCCTGTTTTATTTTGCTTAGAATATAGCACTACTACAGATGACATTGTGCTCTCCCCCACAACTAGCATGCATTAGCAAGATGAGCTAAGGGTGAATTGTTCCAGTGAAAATCCTAGTGGGTTCTCCTGGCCTCTTAGATTTATAATAACAGTCATTTTATTTTAAGAACATCAATTAATGGTTTGGCTTGTGTTATAGACGGTTCTGAAGCGAGGGATTGAAATGGCGCAAGCAACCGATGCCTTGATTCAGCTGATTAAAGACCATGGCCGCTGGGTGGACCCTCCATCAGAAGAGTGAATCCCGCAAGATACTCAAAACTGCATAGTGGTGGAAAAGCCTAGTTGAAGCAGCTACATTCAAAGATAAAATCCTGCAATCTCAGCATCGTGTCAGTAGCAAGAATGAATTTACTGTGGCGGGGGGTAAGAAATGGAGGTCTTTGGTGGGATCTGTTGAGTGTGCCCCACTGATTCATAATTTTCTCATAGAAGTAGGGAATCAAACACCTGTATTATTTATACTTTTCATTAAGCGAAAATATAATTCTTATCTGCTTCGGCTATGCCTAAGGGAGCGTTGCCTACAAAGCAGAAAATCAGCGCTTCTGAAATATTGTAAACACTGCTGCAATCATAAGCATTTTTGACTATTAAGAAAAAACATAAATAAAAAGGGAAGAAATAACCGTTGAGGAGAGAATATTTTTTAGGCTGATTCAAAAAATGAATTCTGCGGTCATTTGTTGGTCTTGTTATGCTTTTGGACTGCCCTTGCACCACTGTGTCAGGGGTTTGGACAGGGCTTCACCGGAGGCAGCTAAATCCTTGGCAGTACCTTAGAAAGATGTGGAGACAATTGCTATGTATAATGTCCAGAAGCAATACAGAGTATTTAAGTGCATGTTTAATTTGGCTTATTTTTTAAGGCTTATAGCCTATTTGTTTAAAATAAGCAACCTGCAAAAATAAGTTGCATTTGAGAGAGCTTATGACAGAGGTATATAAGTGCTTTTTATTGGCAGGCTGTAAGCATTGGCTAAAAAGCCTTCTCGCTTACTAAACCTGTATCTTTTTAAACTTTGTACGTAAATATTGCATAATTCTCAAAATATCCGAACTTTAAGACAGTTTTGTGCATTCTAGTTACTTCCAAGGCTCCCAAACGATATAAATCTGTAGACTTAAATAATGTTGGGCCTCTAATTTTCTTCAGTTTTCTCAATTAGCGTTCAGACCTCAGTCCAAATTAGGAAGATTAGGATACTTATGTAAGCCTATGCAATTAAATAAATTTGGGACACCAATTTATCTTAATTTGACCGCTTTTGAAGATAGTTGTCTATTATTTTAGCTTCGACTGTATCAAATGCAACTAAACATTTTTTCATATACTTCGGCAGTATCGAATAAGCTTTGGTTTTTTGAACTTCAGCTGCTTGTTAGTCTTGGGTTACCCAATAAACTCCCAACCAATTTGAACAAGTCTTGAATGCTTCTGTAGGCAGAGAGCATTGCCTTCTCTTTTAAGGGTGCAAATTGGATCGAATTATACCTGGTGGGAGTCAAACCAACCCTATTTGTACCAGGTCAGATTTTGTTGAAGCCAAACTACGCTTAACCTTTAAGAATTCGGGTGAGGTCAACCTACTCCTAACTCAAGCCGTCAAGAATTTGGCTTGATTGTCAATTAGGTTTCGCATCCTTCATACCAACAAATCTGACGTATTTAATATACTATTAATTAAACCAAATATATATAATAAAATTTAATATATTAATGTTATCATTTCAATTGGTGGTGAATATACATCCTTTAAATTCTCTTTCTTTGGGTTCATCTAAGTTTCCAATTTAGAAAAGCGCTGATTGCAAGTTCATCATTCGTGCTCACACAGCCAATTGCGAGTAACTACCGTGCCAGATGAAGCATGCATTGCAACCTCAGGCATAGCTGCTCTAATACATGCCTCATGGGATTTTGATTGAGCTTGCATCCATCTCTGCCTTGGCACCAGCGCAGCAGTACAGCCTAGTTTGGTGGAGAAGCATAGAGGTGCCAAACATACCATAGCCATCACATTAATTGCTTGAAAATATGCTTCACCTAAACAGAAAAGACAGCCAATCACATCCTTACAGAACTGGCAATGTCTTAAGTGGATAATGCCAAAATTGTGATTTTTGGTATATTTTCACACTCATAGGCATTATTCCTAATGAAACTGAACCAAAATTCTGATTTTGGGTATGTCTTCGCACTCTACAGGGTTAACTCTTGAATATAATTTAAACATGAAATGCAGAATCTAGATTTTGTACACAGCATTGATGAAACTAGCTGTATTATTGGAAAAATTCAAATTCAAGATTACCAGGGAACCTTGTGGAGGAGAGATCATCAGTCTGCATTGAAACTGAACAAGATATGAATAATTGATGCTCAAGAAAACACACAAGCCTACTTTCAACCAAAAGGAATAACAGTGGCGAACCAAGTCAATAGTTTTATTTGAACAAGGACAAAACCAAAACGTATGATGACAGACAAAATATATCAATCACAGAGGAATTAGGATCCTTCACCAGATGTCCTACATGAAAGGCCAATGGCCCGTGTACAGATTTTCAGGCATACCAGCTATAAGGAGACTAGTTCTTCACAGTCGTTGCTTGCTTCAATAGCATATGAACAACCTCAGGAGATATCCGTGCTGCCTGCGATTTCAGGTGTTGGATCTTTGCCTCAGTTTCTTGTTCAAGGCGCTTGACATTAGATCCTGAGTCACCACTGCTCTGCATGACCAGATGAAAATGACAAAAACTAAGCACAGTTTCTAAAAATGCAAGAATGATAATTATTAAACAGGAGAAGAATCAAGGCATCATATTGAACAGAAGAATGCAAGTCCTTGATTCAAGAACTATAAATGTTATGCAGGACCTCAAACTGCTGCAAAGTAGTTTGAGGAGAACTAATAACTTTTAGATGCCATACATGATTGGCCCCACCCCTCCAAATAAAAATTTAAAAGGGCAAATATAAAAAATTCTAAATCAAAGTTGAAAATAAATATATTATCATTAATCTTTAAAGAACATAGCCAATACAATAAACGGTCTAGATCTTGCATTATATTATGCATAATATTACTATTTGCTATTGAATTCTATAGCAATTGCATAAACGTTCTGGTGAAGTTTCCTAACTTGAGTACAATTCCATTTGCAGTTTACAATTTGCAAAATTACAGAGAGAATAAGCCAGCGAAGTTCAACGCATTATATAACATGAAGTTTTATGAATTACAAAGTCACAAGTCAAGAAATATGAAGGCACTGAAGCTAGAAGAAAAAACAAGTGAAAAAAGAGATTGATGAGTAAAAATTATCAGGTATGTAGTTTTGTATGCTGTACTTTTATTTTTATTCATTCTTGAGTTATCTAATTTAGGAAATCTTAAATTTTATATTTGTTGTTTTACTCTTTTACTATTCAACTTAGGGAATCTTCAGATTAAGTTTTTAATCTAATTTTTTCTATTATCCAACTTAGAAAATCTATTAATTATTTAATTCTCTTATTATTCAATATAAGGAACTTACATCAAGTTTTTATTTTTTTTATTATTCAATTTAAAGAATCCTAAATTAAATTTTTGTTTTTGTTTTCTTTATATTATTTAACTTGCAAAACCTTAATTTTTTTATTTCACCTGATAAATAAAATATCTATTCTCTTAATTTTTCCTTTTGGTATTTAGAATATCTGAGAGTCATCCTCTAAGAAAAAAGGTAATCACATATATTTTTTAGTTAAATATTATTTATTTATTACTGAATTGATTTTATGGTGGTATAATATACAGAATGGTTTTTTTTTTTAAATTTAATGTTCGAATGCAGTGCATTAAAAATTTCTTTAATAATTAAACGTAATGGTAAAATATAAAGTTTGCCCCACCCCCAAACAAAAACCCAAGGTCATCCCTACCTGTAACAAAACCTCAAGATTTAATGATCAAGGATATAATATAATTTCTCCATTTAAGGGCTAGCGGACATTTACCTCAGCAACTTTTTTCTGAAATTCTGCTTCCATGCGGGCACGATGTTGTGCAATCTCCTTCTCAGCTTCTTCCTTAGCCTGTTTCAATCTAGCCATTTTTGCTGGGCAACAATGCAAGCAAATGACAAATCACATCCGCGCTTAATACCAAGACAACAGTGTCAGGCAGCAACCGATAAACAAATATGACAGTACAACCACACTAAACCTCAAAAAGCACAAACTACTGGACTGGCACCTCAACACTGCCATTTGATAGTAAAGACACATGTTTACCACGTCAAATGCTAGTCATAACAACAAATGACAGGAACATGAATTCAGGTGTGGGTACCAATAGCAACTTACAAATGCTATCATGTTAAAAGACAAATAAAATCAGTTAGTGTGATAAGCTGATGTCCGGCTCTAATATGTACCATGCAATTTGATCATGGCAAAAGAACTGAAGTTCCATCATAAATGTCCTAACTGATTGTTATAAAGATACAGCACAAATTCTATTCAAATACCACAGACTAAATGACGGAAAAAAAAATCATTTAGTTTGATAAGCTGATGTCTGGCTCTAATAGATACCATACAATTTGATCATACCACAACATTTTTTGGCAATTTGAAATGTTTGAAGATAATGGGTGGTGAAGATAGGTCACCATTTCTAGCAGCATTGACAATGTGTTGAGCCTCCTGCTCTGCAGCCAGCAATTGTTGAATTCCACCTTGACCCCTGTTTGACATGTTTTCTGATGATGTGTTTGGGATCCAACAGATGATACGCTCAAGATCCTGACGGACACAGCAAAGACAGAAGACTTCAGGAACTCAAAAAGCTAGAGGGTGGGATCACTGGACATCATTATTTGAACCAATCAAGCAATCCAAAGATACAATGCCTTGCTTATGAACATCAAAAAAATGCTGTCATGTTCTAGACAGAAAGACTACAAGCAGCCAGATTTACAACTAGAAGGAAATTATTTACCAGGCTGGTGTGCTCATTTAACAGTAAGAGGGATCCCTAAACAAATTAGCTCAGAAAAATCTCAAATGAATACTAAAATCAGTTAATGCAAGCCATTTATGTAACAGCTTTCATTTTTCATGTAAATAGTGACTCATCCAACATCTAATGTACATACACCTATGTATGGTGAGCATGGGAAAAACAGTCGGTTTTTAATTTTGAGCATTGTACTTGCATCATTCTAATGTTGACAGGTGGAATTATTATGGACTACAGTTAGAGAAAAGGAAAAATATTACGTATCCACTTAGCATACACCATACACTACAAAAATAATCTCTGCAGGACACTTGTGCACCACATTTTGGAATCAGGTTCATAGTTTTGTGGAACAAAAAAAATGCAGGAACCATCTCCCGAACATTCAGGAGGGTTGGGGTTTAGTTGACCAACAGTCTAAAGCATGGGAATATTGGAAGTGAAAAAGATGTGTAATGATCCGCATTCAATATCTTGCCAGAATCATCCAATCAAAGGAAGTCTCTTCCTTTATTTCTTGCTTTCTTCTTTCTTTCTAGAGGGAGAAGGAAGAAAATGAGAAAACAGAGTAGCAAGAGTATCCATGCTACAGGAAAGCAGACCAACAATATTTAAACGAATAAATGAGAGGGCAAGGCCTAACATTCAAAGCTCAAAAAAATCACCCACCTAGGCTTTACAGAGCACTTATCAAGATTAAAATATCATCTGCTAAAATATTTGCTCTTGCACTCGACACTAAATTGACAAGAACCCACTAGAGAATAGAATTCCATAACCTGCTATTTATCTAAATTATACCTGTTTGAGGCCCAAAAACTAAACAATAATGCAAAATTTGGCTTTACAAAATGCTTATCAAGACAATATCGTTTGCTTAAAAGATCTATGCTTGCATTCAAACCAGAACAGACAAAAACCCTCTAGCCAGGAAATCGGAAATCCCATAACATGCTCCCTTCTATCTTGACTGCATCATCATACATGATCAGGGTTCGTCGAATCAATAATATCAAATTATCACCAAATTATTGGTTTGCCAGGTCCTTGATAAAATATCATGATGGAAATACAAATCTATCGCTGATTTCCCGTGCTTATCAATAATATCTTACATATAATTGGCAATTTTATGAATTTATTGATAATTTATATGCTTTTTATCAGCAGTTTATTATGTTACCACAATTTTCCACAAGAAACTTATGATATTAATATTATCTGTCAATCATATCACGAGGATGGAAAAAAAGAAAACCAGATACTGGAAACAGCAATTCAACCCTTTTTCTCCTTAGTTTCTCATCTTTGAATTTTTAAACCTTCATTGGAGTGTTGCAAATTCATTCTTGAAACTGCTTGCGAAGATTAACACAAGAAAAACAAGTATTTTCAAAGAAGAAGAATGAAAGGTCTTGAGGATTGAGCGTCTGACTACAACGCAAGTACAGAATCTCAATTTTATCAATTGTTTACATTTTTCTTTTTTTCTTTTTTCTTTTTTTTTGTGTGTGTGTCTTTTGGAATCACTTAATTTCACTTTGTGTGTGCGTGTGTGTGTCTTTTGGAGTCACTTAATTTCACACTTTTTGGGATCAAAACTACCTATTTATGGTGTTGTTTTGTGAATTTAAGTGGGAATTTCATATTTAGGAAAACTAACCAATTTGGGGGGAATTCCCAAATCTTATGATTCAACCCAAATTTTAAATTTTTATGTATTGATAAATGAAAGTGCTATTATGACGATAGATCTACTACGAAACACATTTAATTGTTAAGTCATGAGTAATTGGGGTTTTGATGAAATTAGAAATGATTTGGGAAAAACTTCAAATTCCTTTTTAGTCCATAATTAATGAAAATAGCAGAATGAAAATGAAAAAATAGGTAGATTTGAAGATTGATCCACATCAAAGCAATTGATAGATTTAATGTTTTTAATTAATTTTAATTTAGGCTTAATTATGACTAATTGAATATTATAACTAAATTAAATGTTTTGGTCCAAATTAACTTAATGAATGGAATGAATAAATCTTTCAATGTATAA
>JAYJMB010025800.1:27307-38864 GCA_036873735.1 Pouteria campechiana
CGGCATGGGTAGGCCCATGTTAGAACCGGCTTTTGTTGGATCCCGATCCCAGCTCACATTTGGATGTCTTTTTGCGCCTCCAGCGGTTCAAACCACATTCAAAACAACTCAATCAAAAGGCGAAGAGGTAGACCCCAGTCGGTGCCCTCGCCCGCCGCCCATGTCACACCATCTCCAGTTGTAATCGAATCCCACGGTTTGCACGCATCGATGCAGGCTTCTCTACCAGTCACATCGGTAACACAGAAAAAATAAATAAATAATAAATAATCTGAGTGGACTGCACCCTGAAGTCTAAATATACAACCAGTTGGATCACAACTAGCCTGGCATCCAGCGATCACCCTCCCACATTTCCCTACACACGAAGCAGCGAGTTATCGACCCTCTGTGGTCCAGCCGGTTGCACTGGACGCCTCATCTAACCAGATGATCCAAGACTGACAGTCAAGTACAGTAAACACAGAGAAGATACTGAAATCTCGTTCTATAGAAGAAGATCGTATTACAAAGAAACGATATCTCTAGAATTCCTAGCATAACGACAATATCTCAAAACTCTAAAAACCAAAAGAATGTGAGAAGTGTGAATTCCAACGACTACGAAAGAGAGAGAAAGGGGGGGAGGATAAGAGAGAGACGGCAGATGGTGAAGCAGAAAAAAAGAAAAGATAAAATGCACAACGGAAAAGAATGAAACGAATCTTCCTCTCCAAATCAACACAACTCCGCAGAATTTCACATCTTAGAGCAGTTCCCGCCTAGCCGCATATCCGTACTCCGATCGACGGATGTTATCCCGCCGCTTCTTGTACACGAACCCCCCCAGTCCGACAATTCCGGCGCCCAGGATGACTCCGATTGCGATACCGGCCTTCTGCCCGCCCTTCAACCGGCCACCAGATTCAGATTCTTCGGGATAACCATCACTTGCCTTTATTTTCTCGTCGTCGCTGCCGAACGGTTCCGGTGCCGGAGATGGCGATGGTGATGTAGATTTGGTGTTCTCTTGAGTCGGCGGCGGTGCAGGGGGGGAATCCTCAGATGGTGGAGGCACCGGCGCGATCGGCGGCGGTGATGACGGAGCTTCGCTATGAGGGGTTTCGACGGGTGATGGCGGAGACGCCGGAGCATCTGAGGGAGACGACGCGGGCTGAAAGACTTCTCCAGGAGGAGGGGATGGAGCCGGTATAGGCGAGTCTTCAGAAAGAGCAAGATCTGCTAACAGCAAAAGCAATGCCAGAGAGAAGCAGAGCTTCACCGATCCTTCCATTGCAAGAAATCGATCTTCCTCGGATCTAGAGAGACTAGCGAAAACAGCAGTTGTTCTGCAGCTGCAATGCAAGAAACGTCAGTCAGAACCCCTAGATCTGAGCAATGGAGGGATGTGGGCGGAAGAAATGAACGGATCTGGAGAATGGATACTGACAGAAGAGGTGGAGAAGTAGGCGTAGATCTGGAGGAAAGAGGAGGGTTTGTTTCTCAAGGGCGAGGCGGGGGATGGCGTGAACCGAGACGGAAGCGAAAACGGGGTTCGGAAAATTCCAGAATTTGGAGGAAGAAATAGAGTAGGACTGTCGTAGTGAGGCGTGGAGCGGCAATTGGGGGAGCAGAAACCGCGTGAAAAAGAGATTCACCCAGATGTCGACACCTTTTCAACTGTTCGTGTGACATGCAAGTATTTCTGCCCGACTGCGGCGGATTTTGTATCTTGGGGTCGTTACTTGGTGTTTGTAGTCTGGCCGCGCATGACTCTCTATACTCCGGCGTACGCCTTGCTTAGTGTTTCAGTGAAAAACTCCACGAATAACGATAGTTTTCACCTATCCGTTCAGATATGCATATTTTTCACGCTTAGCGGTCCAATAATTAACAACAAATCAATCGTCAGATTACTTGGCGGATCGAAACTGGGGGCTCGATTCCAACTCTGCCGTGTGCAATTGACCGTTCAAAGTATAATCCCACCTTCACTTGACATAGCGTATGAACCTGGAAAACGGTGAAATATGTTACAAACTGTGGACAAATCGTGATCCTGGTAATTTTCTGGAGTGGGCCCAGGAATGAAGGAATACGATTTCAAACGGATAGTCCGCGACGTACGCAAAGCTGAACTTTTTTCTTCCGCTTTTCTTCATTTGTAAGCAGTTCAAAGTGCGAGGTAGAAAGGGATGGGTCGGCGATTATCGAGATTCGAACAGATCAAAACTGAAGAGAAGATCTCGAGTGCAACTCGACTGTAACAGTCCATCCGAGTAGAGTTGCCACGCTGTGCGACATTCCTCAATCCATCGGTAATTATGGCAGTCAGGGGTTGTGCCCTTTGCTGTGGCGGATCAAATGAGTGGATTTAAGCTTTCGGTGGTAACCTTGCTTGTGGGGCGCATGTTTATTTGGTGGACAGCCTTATGCATGTCAATAAACTGCCCGCGGTACAAGGTTGGTCCTCGTGTGCTGTTGGCGGACGCGACTGTGTGGGGTTATGCGTATAAAGATGGAAATTGGTTTCAAGAAAATTGGACGACCTGAAGATATTCGAAAGCAACTATCGAGTGAGTGCTGCAGCACAGCATGTGCGCAATTTGTCTTTTCTTTGGCTCGCCCACGGAAGGATCCCCACAAGCAACGTCAGCGTTGCATGGCTGAAGTGAGCAAGCCACTAATGTCGGTAAAAGATGCGTAACAAATAGAGGTAAAAACGTTATTCGTCTTCTCTCATTTTTAAATCGATGTGATATGATTATTAATTTTCTATTTTTTCAATAACATTTATTATTAACTATCAAGGCTGAACATAACGTCGCCGTTTGGCCCATTTCAGGAGAAAACATATCCCTCGTCGAAGCAAGGAAGAAACGAGATTCTAATTTATGGTTACGCCTTGAGAGGAAGCAATCATTTTCTTCAGTCGATTTTAGGATGGACGGAGCTTTTAATACTACTTCATAAGAGCGCTAAATTTGTGCCTCATAATTAATTTGTTTTAGAAAACCATATATTTCAATATTTTAATATGCTTTTGATATTTTACAAACTGCAACGGCTCAAAATTCCCGCACAAAAGAATTTAATCAAATGGACCTCAATTTGGCGAAATTCCCAGAAAAATATAATAAACAGGACTGGATTTCTGCGTGGTTGTCCCAAAAATCACTGTTTGAGCAAGTCAATATAATTCCTCATCTCATCCCTTTTGGCCCATAAAAACCGTCAAGGCTTTCCATTAAAACAAAAACGGACGGAAAAGCCATCGGACGCAGAGTCGCGGATGGATTCAAAATCGGACTAAAAAGAAGCCAGAGGAACATCTCTATATCCAGCTGTGATCAGAACTAAAACCTTTGATTACTACATATTCTGCACTATTAACAATCAGCTCGGTTTTTGGTTGGTTGGTTGGCTCTAGTACTCTGAAAAATGAAGATAAAGAGATTTTATTGGTTGCCTCGCAGTCAAATCTCCCTTTTTAAGTCATATTCTAGGCAACTCAATCCATTAACATTTGGTGGATAAGAAAATTTTAAACAAAACCACCATCGCTCATGGACCTCCCTAATTTCGTTCCCCTTGGTTCTCATCTATATGTCCAAAAGCAGCTCAAGCAAAAGACAGGTACATCAGTATCAGCAAAGAAACAGCCCTCACAACTCATCCTTTACATCATCCTTGCTACTGGTCTTCTGGCCCTCATCCTCTGTTTTTGAAGCTGAGGCTGGCCTCTGGAGTTTGAAAGGGATTGAAGCATGCTTCTTGATGAATTTGTAGAATGCTACTACTGTCCGATCTGTATCAACCGTAATCTGCAAAAAAACATAAAGAACAAATTCATGATTGACTCGTCTCTATTACAGAGAATTAAACCAGTAGCAACAAGCCCAAAACGAGACATGAAAGCAAGAAGCAACTGAGAAGCACAATCAGAATAAAGAGCAGAATTGTTTTGAGGCCATAAGAACACACATCATGTCTCCCTGCCTGCTCAAAAATAGCATTTGGCATCATTCCACTGGCCCCATTTGGCAAATAAAGCCCAAGGGGTGCTAAATTTGCATTAGTTGATTCGACCAATACAATTTTTAACAATACACCAGCGTGCCTGCATTGCCAATGAACCACAACTCACCGGGTCAAAGTTCTTATTTCCTGCTGGGAAGAAGAGAAGTGTGGGGAACCCATCAGCCTGTAAAAGCAAGAAGACATTAAATCTGGTTATTTTACCACATGCAAAACTCAAAAAAGATATTAAATCAAACATGTATGATTAATCAAATGCCAACCAATCAATGAATGGATAAAATTCAATCAAAAAAATCAAATTAGACTACTAAGTCATCAATCAAACTCAACTCATCATGCAATCCACCATTATATCAGCTCAAGAAGGTGTTACAAGAAAGTCAAAAATTGTACCTTGGCCCTTGGGTGCTCATTGGTGGTTCCATCCATCTTGGCTATGACAAGGGAGTCAATGCTCCGCAAATGCTTAGCAAGCTTGTTGTAAGTTGGCTCTAATGCTTGGCAATGCCCACACCATGGTGCATAGATCTGATCACATATATTGAACGAAGGGCCTTCTTTTAGTCATGATGCATAAAAGAGCCAGAAACATTAAGAGTTGTGTTGTGATATAAACTAGGTGTTATCAATAACATGAAAAAGAAACCAAGAATGCAGAGGCTATGAGTTTCTCATGTTTAAGGCTCTGAAAAGGCAAAAGAAGGTCCAACAGGACTTACAGGGTGGATGTAGTGTGTAATATGAAACACCCAACAATTCATGTTTTAACTAGGCATCATGATCCACAATAGATCAGAACTGAGCAATGCAATTCATATAGCTAATACCAATTACTTCGGAAAAGCCTTGGTGGACTATAATGACAAGTTATTCTGATGATGCAGGGTGAGATTTCAATATCAGCCTGCATTATATTAGCTATGTGGTGTCTATGAGGCCAATAAACATATGTTACATTGGCCTTTCTTTAACCATTGAGATTATGTGGTTGCTGAGAGCACTTTCGCATCAATGACCATATGCTGAAGACACCATAATATTAGCTAATCCTACCATTGTGTCACTACTACTTAATCAGTTTAGTTGGAATAAATATGAAATCTAAACAGGCCTGTTTCATATAAAGCACTTTAAACTAAACTTTTAACCATTTCCAGGCCACAGAATCAGCCTATAAAATAGCTATGATATAGCAGGTTAAGACAATAGAGAATAAAATACCCTGATTTATCCTGCTTATGTCACAAAAATAACCTCAAAAACGAACCATCAAAGGGCAGCCCATCTCAACAAATTCTCTTTTATCTCCAGATACAGACACAATAAAAAGGATTATATATATGTATATATATATATATACCCCCTTTCAAGTTACAGATAAAGGTCTAATGACTAAAATATTTAATAACAAAATAACATTCGAATACTTAAATAAACCATATAAAAAGAGATAAATAATCTCAATATAAACCTCATACAAAAACAAAATATTTTGGCCGAATTAAAGGAAGATCTTTCTTACAAACCGATAGAGAAAAATCTCAAAAACGCTATATACGTAACACAGATAAAAGAATTAAAAGAAAAAATTGAAAATTTAGCTTGCTCAGATATTCCCAATGCATTTTGGGGGAAAAAAAAACTCATGTAGTAGAATTACCATATAAACCAAATTTTAATGAGGATAAAATTCCTACGAAGGCTAGACCTAGCCAAATGAACCAAGAACTAAGAGAATACTATAAAAAAGAAATTAATGATCTCCTTAAAAAAGTATTAATCAAAGAATCCAAACTACTAGGATCATCATGGTCTTGTGTAACTTTTTATGTTTATAGAGCCGCAGAAAGAGAGCAAGGTGCTACAAGATTAGTCATAAATTATAAACCTTTAAATAAGGTTCTCAAATGAATAAGATATCCAATCCTTAAGAAAAAATATCTCTTAAAAATCATTGAGAAGGAAAACAGCATTTAAAACTCCATTTGGTCAATATGAATGGAATGTCATACCATTTGGATTAAAAAATGCACCCTCTGAATTCCAAAGAATAATGAATGAAATATTCAACCCTTATAACTTTTTAATTATCTATATAGATGATGTTCTAGTTTTTTCAAAAAACTTAGGACAACATCTAAGACATCTAGAAATCTTTCTAAGGGTTGTAATCCAAAATGGATTAGTCCTTTCTAAACTAAAATTAGATTCCTAGGTTATGAGATTAACCAAGGAACACAAATCCAAATCAAAAGATTAATTGAATTTACAGATAAATTCCCAAACGAAATAAAAGATAAAAATCAACTCCGAAGATTCTTAGGATCATTAAATTATGTTTCAGAATATTATAATCATTAAAGTAGAGTCACACTAAATCATGTTCATACAACTGCCAAATTCTTTTCTTCATACGTACATAAACAAACAGCATGGCTAAGTGTTCAAGTGGATGAGAAATCTCAAGTACAACTCAACAATTGCTTAAGTACACATACTGAACATACATTTTCTCAAAGTTATATTCAATGTATCCTATTCTTATCATTGATCTCATACAACTAAACTCAATTTTTTTTAATAATATATGTATATATATATATATTAAAAGACAGATGACAAAGACATAAAACAAACAAATAACACAAACTAGGGAACTCTAAAAGAAATTACTTTCAAAACAAACTTGATCCAGGACAAACACATAAAGATCACTAAATAACATCTAGAGCAAGAAACTATCGCCCCTAAACTTGAAATAACATTATCCTCAATGTAAGAATGGAATGTAAGTTCAAGGACTTCCTTGATAAAGCTATCTTCTGAAAACTTTAGGAGTTGTCGTCTCTATCGTCGTCACCTTCTTCATCTTCTTCATCTTCTTCGGACTCCTCTAATGCATTGGATGATGATGAAGTTGTGAGTGTTGGAGGCTGAGGAAACATCACTTGAGTTGATCCTTGAATCATTGTTGTAAGGGCATTAGTGAAGTTTGCTACAAACTCATGATTCTGCTGGTGCCATTTGAGAAGCTTGTCAACTCTTGTAGACATATTATCAACTCTACTAGTGATGGATGCTTGCCACTCGTGCGGGGCTTTCTGCATTCATTCCATTTGAGTGCGTATTTGAGCAATCTCTAAGTGATGGTGAGAAGAAGATTCAGCTTGTCTCTACTGTGAAGAATTTGGTGTGGCAGATGACCTTGTTTAGTGACTTGCTCTTTTCTTTTCAAAACTTTTTATCATGGCAGAAGTGATCACTGGTAATGGGTGTTAGATCTCCTTTGTAGCACTAGTGAGGACACCTGCTTGCAAACATAATTCATAAATCAGGGAAGAGTGTCCCAAACTAGTAGCCCTCTTCCCTGTAATAGTAGCCATGATGGATCCCTTAATCACCTTCCCTACATCTATAGATAGGCTTGTTTGAATCGCATAGTTGAGCACCACTCTAGCCTTATTAACATCTGATACATGATATGATTGAAGCAGGTTCCCTAAAATGAAGTAATGCCAAGCTCTGCTTTCCGCTTTTAATTGTCCTCGTGGGAAGTTGACCGCTCAATCCTTCTTCCTTGTCCATTGAGTTTCAGGTACAACAAGAAATTGAATGATTTGCTTGTAGTTAGGTCCTTGCTCCACCAAGGCAGAATAGTTATCATTATCAATATCCGGAAGCTCATATACCATGTTGATAGATGTTCTTTCAAAATGAACAAGCTTCCCTCTTACAAGCACTTTGAATTCTCGAGTCCTTGAAAGTAGTTGCGTTTGGGCATTAGCATAGAATTCTCTAATCACGGGCACTAAAGCTGCGCCTGGTGGTGCAAAGAAGGTTTCCCAATCTCTTTCTTTAATAATGTCATAAATAGCCCCAAGAAGATTTTTAAATCCTTGCTCATGGATGCATCTCTTCTCCACTATGGATTGTTCAAAGCCTGCTACTGCATCTTCATTCACAAAAGTTGGTCGGATTCGAGGATTGAGATCTATAGGTCGCTTTCGTTTTGCAGGACAGGTAGCCATAGATTTTTTTCCTTTTGGAGGCATGATCAAAATGGTCCTTAAGGTCGTCAAGCAATGCACCCACCATTTTTCACTGTTCTACACTGCAATTCTAATCTAAAGTGATAGGAAGCCACATTGATCAACGACCTCAAACACAAGCCAACCTTGATCAAACACAATGCAAGGACCCTAAACACTAGCAACCTTGATGAATATAGCTTGACAATGCAACTATTGCCCAGGTTAAACCCCAATCTTCACAATTTCCCTTCAACTTGGTGAAACCCCCATACAAAAATGCCCATAGAAATCAAGTATGCACATACATATCACTATAAAATTCGTGCAAACTCACTTAAAAAAAAAAACCATGTGACCACATCCTCCATTCAGGTATTTCAACAAACACTTGACATACACCTTCAACCCCTCTAATCCACAACAAAATGCCTCCGAAAATGGATGATTTCCAACCCCAATTGTCCACAAAAGATGAAGAAGATAATAAATCTCTCGAAAACATGAGAACTCACCTAATTTCACAATTTTGCTCATTCCAAACCTTGAAGCCATTTGAAGAGGATGTGGGAAGATAAGGGCTTGAGAAGGGATGGGACTTGAATGCTTAGAGAGTAGATTAGGTGAGGGGAAATGATGTTTGTTTGTGGCTTTGGGTTAGAGAAATAGAGTGGAGAGGTGGGTTGGATGGGAGGGTTGCTCGTGTTTCCTTGTGCTGGAAATGAGAAGGGACGAAGGATTTTGGTGTTTGAAATGAGATGGGACGAAGTGTGTTTTGAAAAGGGGGTTTATGCATTTTTGAAGTGGGTGGCACATTTGGAATGTGGGGCACGTGTGCGGCGCCACGACTCAAGAATTCATTGCCTCCATGGTGAAATAAGTGAAGTGGTGCTGCCTCCATGGCCGAAGAAGAAGAAGATGACGACGATGGAGAAGATGACTCCGAAAGCTTTTAGAAGACAACTTTATCAAGAAAGTCCTTGAACTTATATTCTATTCTTACATTGAGGACAATGTTATTTCAAGTTTGGGGGTGATAGTTTCTTGCTTTAGATGTTGTTTAGTGATCTTTATGTGTTTGTCCTGGATCAAGTTTATTTTGAAAATAATTTCTTTCAAAGTCCCCTCGTTTGTGTTATTTATTTGTTTTATGCCTTTGCCGTCTTTGTCTTTTAATATATATATATATACATATATTATTAAAAAAATGAGGTTAGTTGTATGAGATCAATGATAAGAATAGAATACAATGAATATAATTTTGAGAAAATGTATGTTTAGTATGTGTACTAAAGCAATTGTTGAGTTGTACTTGAGATTCCTCATCCACTTGAACACTTAGGCATGTTGTTTGATTATGTGTATACAAAGAAAAGAATTCGGCAATTGTATGAACATGATTTAGTGTGACTCTAAAACTTGTTTTAATCATTATTTGAAGCAAAACTTTAATAAAAAACCATTGAGAAAATGATTTAGACATTCTTTGATCAATTTAAGCCTTTCTAGCTAACCTAATACACCACTGTCACTAGTATCCCTGTTGAGCTTTAATAAATTGAATTTTATTTCTTTAACCTCATCATCCAAAACAATTGAGTTAAAAGACCATGTTTAACCTATTCAGGAGACATAATTAATATGCATGGCTATTAAAAAAAAGGCATGAGAGAGAACAAAAGAAAACAAATTTGGGAGTGTGGAAAGAAAAATGCCAAAGACAAAAAAGGCTGTAATAAAGAAAAGAACGGATAAGGATTCATTTGTCATTTGAGGGGATCACATCCCAAAGAACTCAAAAGAAAACAAGTTTAGGGGTGTGGTAGTAATATAGCCCACATATGAATGTATACAAACAAAGAAGGCAACTACTTGTAATGAAGATTTATATCTCTATGTCACCACTTTGTGAATCCTATATCCTTTCCTTGTTAACTAAACCTAAGGCCCCACTACAAGCTTAATAAAACCTATTGATTCTTGGTGATAAGTTACTAAAATTCATGAAGAATGTTAAGAAAGATGAGTTCATAGAGTAATATGACAGGTTCTTTTAATTGTAAATTCCTATCCAAGTCACAATTGAATAAATAACATTAGCTATATCTTATGCATACACATCAGGAATTAAGAGTAAACTACAACAATATTTGGGCTAAGATTCTAGATATAGAATGCATTTTGCATTTGGAAAATTTCTCTAGAGTTATATGCATTTAATAGCATTTTGAGATCTCTGAAAGCTGAACTTGATTGTAGGTGAGTTTTTATAATTTTTTTTGTAAAAGAACAAATTTTGTTAAATGATAGATTTTGTTTCGTTTTGTTTCTGTTTTGCTCGAGGACTAGTAAAAGGTTAAGTTTTGGGGTGTTTGATGAGTGAATTTTATTCACTTATATTGATTACTATCTAAGCTTGTCATTTGCTAATTCTTGAGAATTTTCTTGAGAAATTTATGAAGTTTTTATGCGTTTGTAGGACATTAGAAAGATGGAGTTAAGCATGGAGAAAAAGGGGCTAATCAATTAGCAAGTTTGGAGAATGGAAACAATAACTGAACAATAAAAAAAGTTGGCCAGCAAAAAATAGGGTCGTGGCTCTTAAATGCAGGGCCACTGCTCCAATTCAATGTAATGGGATTGTAGAGAGGCAGCACGAAATAGGGCCACAGCTCCAGAAAAATGAGCCAAGGTGCCAAAACAAAGTGCAATATTTAACAGAAAACACGGCCGCAACTCCAAAACAGAATGGTGTTTTGAATGGCAGCAGAAAACAAGGCCGCGGCTCCAAGTGGGAAGCAACCTCTGGATTTTTGGCAAAAGCTTTAATAAATTGCAAATGCTTAACACTAATGGAGGGGGCTATAAAAAGGAAGCAAAGGCACGTTTCTTGGAACTTCTTGGCAAGAGTTAGCAGCTAGAAACAGTGGAGAAGGCAATAACACACGATTTTGAGGGAAGATCTCTCTTAAAATTAGAGAAAGCTGTCAAAACAGCAAGAGGAGGCAGAGCATTACGTGAAAAAGAGTTTTCTTTGATTCTTTCTTGTTCTTTTTTATTCATTTTCATTTTTTAATCATGTATAAGAAAATGTGTATGATTTTCCTTGATTATATCATGAGCTAAGCACTTTAATCTAGGGGAACGATGTAGCCAGATAATAAATATTTGGTTTTATTATGTTTAATACATTTTTTTATTTGTTCTTTATTTATGTTGAGTGCTTAATAGATTTTTAATGCTTCTAAAAGAATGCTAGCCCTTTCAACATGATTTGTGATTTGATTTGAGGCTGAAAAACGATAATCAAATTGAATCACGATTAATCACCATGAGATTGTCATGATGATAAAAGTAGAGATATCCATGAAGCTTATGCAATATTACAGGTTTCTTAATCTTAATGTATCTTGATTGATTTGTGAGTTTTACAGAGATGTAGGAAATTAGCTAATTGAGATAGGTTGTTATGACTTGAGAAAGAATAGCAATTAATCAAGAGAAACTTG